>JAQIXP010004290.1:0-11745 GCA_034700285.1 Proteroiulus fuscus
AGTTTGAAGAAAACGAATTTAACATTGAAATCCCCATAGGCCCACGCTGTTAAAAGTGTGGACAGCCCCCTTAAGAAATAAATTCAAAAAATTTATTTCAATTTCTTAAAAATTTTAATTGAATGCAGTTGATTTGCATAAAAAATTATGTTAAAATTTAAAATTTTAACAAATTGAAATGCATTATGTTGTTCAATTTGAAAGCAGTCAGGTTCGAAAATATATTGTAATTATTTTTCAAATTTGTAAAAACTTTTAAAATAAATATTTCCCAAATCAATTGATTTAAACTTTAACAGCATTAATGTTAATGGATAGAGTAATGCATTAATAATTTTGTTACAGTTTGAAAATATTCAAATCTGCATTTTTTATTAAAAAATTAGTATTTCTCAAATTAAATGATTTATATTATTAAAGCATTAATGTTAATGGATAGATTTATGTTATAATAATTTTGTTGAAGTTTTGAAATATTTAAACCTGGTTTAAATTAAAAACAGTATTAAAAATCAAGAAAACATAACAATAGTCATTAAAAATCTATTGGCATGATTTTAATATTTAAAATTCATACCATGCTGCTGTTTATACGGATATGTTTAAATATTATCAATTTCATAATTATTTGCAATATTTCCTTGCATTTATCATAAAAATGTTTTTGTTTTTAAATTTATATTTAAAACTTCTTAAGTTTAAAATAACCTTGAGCTAGTTTTTTCTTAAATAATAAGTCTGTTCCTAAAGTCAGATAAATGGATAATTCAATTAATTTATTTTTACTTTTCATATTGATTTATCTCATAAAAGCATTTAGAAACAACAAGAAGTCATTGTTTTTTGAAAGGCCTAATTTTCAAGACATTTTTTCTCCCTTTCGTTACAGTATTTTAGTTGTTTTTATTGGGTCACACCCAACTGTACCCAAATTTACCTGTGGGCTACTTTCTCACCTCAATCATTTTCATTTATTTTTTGCTTCAAACATGCTAGGTCACTGATTCTACAAACATCAATGTATTTTCAATTTCAAGCTATTTGGATAATCTGTTTAATTAGAAAAGCACTTTAAATCAGTAGCATATCAAATTTACTGTAAAACCATCAAATTCGGACTTTTAAATTCTCTGCTCTAATGCTTGTACATTTTAGATAAAAACGTTAAAAAAAACTCTATGAAAAATCTTTCTGGTTGAATTTCTTTATCAAGTACCATGGTCAATAATTCCATTATTTAAAGTTCAGTTTATTTTTTAGATAATTTTGTTTGTAAAATTCTTGTATTTTACTCGCAATGAAATAATTGATGCAATGAGTTCAGAAAGTGTAAGATAAAACTATTCATTTCATAGTAGGTTGAAAATGTCTGTTGACACCATTTCTATTTATATCAATTAAAAATATCAATAAAACTATCATTATTAATAGGACATTTTTTGAATTTTTTTTTATATTATTCTTATATAAATTTTTTAATTAATTTCGAAGCTAGCTTATGCCAGGGTGCTCCTATTTTACTCTTATAATTGAAAAAAATATATAATTTAATAAAATTTATAGTTTCACCCACATGCTGTTAGTATATTTTAAATTTATTTTAAAATGTATTTTCAATTCAATTGTCATTTCCTAATTTGAATTAATAGTAGAAAATAAATAAAAAATGAATTTGAAATACTATTTCAAATTATAATTGCATTGCAAAATTTATTTGAAAATATTTTCGAAGTTTTAAAATGTAAATTAAACACACAAAATGGTTCAATAAATTTTTGCCTTTTTTAAAATTTATTATAAAATTAATTTTTAGTTCTGTATTTTAAAATATATTACAGATGTATTTAGGTGATAAGCATAAATTTAAGGTAGTAAGTTACTTTATTTTAAATGGAAATAATAAATTAATTAGCTTAAATGAATGGGTAATTTTTAAAAATAGAATAAATTTAATATTTATTGAACAAAAATGTGCTGTTAACAGCTATGGTACACAAAATAAAAGTAAATATTATTCATAAAATACTTAGCAAATGTTAAAATAATTCTTTATTCATTTACGAATTTAATTTAATTATAAATTTATAATTTTTTATTAATTGAATAAATTAAATGTTATTTTTTTTAAAAATGTGCAGTTAACAGATATAGTGTACATAAAAGTAAAAAGAATGAATATTAAACACATTTTGCAAATGTTAAAATTAATCTTTTTCAGGCTTTTGAGATCTGCAAATTTGCTAATTAATAAATATTTTTAAATTTTACAAAGAAATGTAATTATTAGAATTTTACAAAAAAATGTAATTATTAGAATTTTACAAAAAAATGTAATTATTAGAATTTTACAAAAAAATGTAATTATTAGAATTTTCTTAAAAATAATTATTACATGCTAATTTTGTTAGTAATTAAACAATTCTATTTTTTTCTAAGTGTTTTAATACATTGTTGGTAGGCTATACTTTAAAACAACTGTTTCAAATTAATTATTGGATAAACTAAATATTCTGAGATGGAAATTTAGCGACAAATTTTATGTGTACCAAATTTTTACAGAAAACACTTTCACTTTCATGTACTAATATTAATATCTAATTTAAAGTATTTCTTAATTATTTTTACTAAGCCATTCTTATACTTCATAATCAAAAATCTCAATTTCACCAGCAAACATTGAGACAAAAATTACACAAACACAATAAGCAAATAAAAGTTTAGACTCTTATTATATAGTATTTTTTAACAATGGGTGGAATAATTTTTTTTGATTCCTTTTTCTGGTATCTGTGCCACACGCAAATCTCATTTCATATTTTACTAAAATTGCTTTTGGCATTAATTTAATAACTGTCTTATATTTTAATAGTGATACAAATATACATTCACTTAAAGTGTTGGTATAATTGCGGTGAATAACTTTTATTATAATTTATAAATAACTATAAAGTTTGGGCGCATTTAGGAATTACCATTTATCCTGTTTTTAAACAAATGGGGTTACATAACTATAAGAAGGAAATATTAATTCAACAATTAATTAGGATATTAATGTTGAAATTTAGTCTATTTAGCCCAAATTCTGTAAAAAGGAAATGAAACGTATTTTTTTTGTTAGATTTTGTGGGAACTTATTTTAAGATATGTTTTTCTGTATGGAATTTATCGAAATGTGATTTGAAATTCTGTATTTTGAAAAATTGATATTGAATATTGTAAAAAAACTGGAATGTTGTGATAAACTGTTATTAAATATGGTGAAAAACAGTTATTGAATATTGTGATAATTTTTTATTGAATATTGTAAAAAAACGTACTTGAATATTGTGATAAACTGTGCTTAATTATTGTGAAAAATTATTATTGGATATTGTGAATAACTGTTATTGAATATTGTAAAAAAACTGTCATTGAAAATTTAAAAAAAATGAAAAATTAAAATTATGAAAATTGTGAGAAAAACTGTTATTAAATATTGTGATAAACTGTTATTGAATACTGTGAATTCAAAACTGTTATTGAATATTGTGAATAGCTGTTACTGAATATTGGGAAAAACTGTTATTGACTATTGTGAAAAACTGTTTATAAATATTGTGAAAAAATACTATTGAATATTGTGGAATGGTTTGGTGATAAACATAAAGATATCTTCTTTTATAATTAAAGAGACATGCAAATAATGGTGGAGTGAATTAGATTCTAATATTAAGTAAGTAATGTATAAGTTTTTGTCAAAATTTTGAAAGTAAAAATAGATCCACCAAAGGAAGTTATTGCCAAATGAGCTCAATTATTTAGCAGTTTAAGGAAGTTAAAACCGTTAAACTAGCAATACACGATTTTTGCAAATTGCTAGGAACTATAGGCCTAGCTGTCAGACTACAAAGACAAATGAGGATCCATCTTCCCCTCCACTCCCCCCTCTCCCCCTGCTTCCCCCCACTACCACAACATACACAATTTTTGTAGTAAATAGGTTCAATGAGCGGACATGACATAATGAATCCTTGTACAAGAAAAAAAATAAGATGGTTACTTTGAATCTTATCATCTCCAAAATTAATTTCCACAACAGCTCCTTAGGCACTAATTATGCATGCAATTTTAAATTGCTGCACCAACAAGAAATTAAACTTGTTTCTCTCGACAATACGTGCAGCAGCGGTCTAAACAATGACAGTTTTAATGTTGTTTCATTGACCCTGGAGGAAAATCCGATTATACTTTACGCCTTTATTTATGGAGCGTTCAAATATTACGAAATTCAGATATCTTTTAATTTTTTGTTGAATTTCTGTACTATATTTTTGCAATACAAATTACATGTGTTTCTTATTTTGTTTATTTGCCTTTCTGATATACATGTATAGTCTGTTTTTAAGTATTTTTGCCACCTATCGTCAGTTTAATTTTTATCGATTGTAGTTGCCTTTCATGGGAGCTTCCATTAGCCCATGAAAGAATTTGATAAATTGTCGGTTAGGTTTGTCTACTTTAAAATCCTAATTAACAGGTTGTAAGTTAGGATCTCAGCAACAGACGAATGCAACCAACAGTTTGCTATTTGCCCCAGAGAGCTGATGACAAGTATGGTGACTGCGCATGATAAAACAAACACTGATGCTATCGTGGACCCAGGTCAAAACATATTGGAACTGATCGACTAAACTATTTTTCCTTTTTGGTGCTTAGGCTATTGACTATATTTGGGCCCCATATTAGCCTTATATAGCCACTTTCAATAATTTTTTATTCTTGGTTCGATACCTAGCAACTGTGTTTTCCATCATTTATAGCAGCCATCCACGGGACTTTTATTAGTCTGTTACATGGAAAATTGTAAGTTAGGATTAGTTTACTACCAAAATCCTAACCTACAGTAAACAAGGTAGTAGGCACTTTAAGCATTTCAGAATTCTGTGTCAAGTCACGTGTTCATCTGCTTCTTGTCTGAGCTCTGAGTTGTTTTTTTTTGCAAAACATTTTTATCAAGCACCAAGCATTCCTTGCGATCTAGCAACATATATACAGCTGTGGCGAGAAGTTGTGATGCTGATTGGTCCGATGATGTCTGCATGGTGTGTATTCGAACGCACAATTAAAAAGCATGCTGAGTGTCTGAGAGCTGAGCTCAGATCAGCTTATAAATCTGAAATGCCGAACAAAAACAAGCTCAGACATCTGAGATTTCTGGAATGCCAAATGCACCTTATATCTCCCTAGCAGACAAATCCCAACCTGACTATAGTCTTTGATGGATATGCTGAAGGGTCAAAAGCATACAGATATACTGGATCATAATACAAAAAGAATGCAGATCAGCAGATATGTAAAGTTCTTCGAGGATCAACTGTGCATGCAGTTAAATGGCTGATAAAAGAAAATGCAGTGACTGAGGAGGTAGGCCTACTTGTGGATGTCACCAAAAATGAAGAAAACAGAAGTTATTAATATGGCGATGATGGTGAAACTGTTGAAAATCAAGAAGCTGCTCAGATGAAACTATTAATAAAGAATGTATTTTAAATTCTTCCTTTCAGTTTTAATTAACAGTTGATTATTGCAAAAATGTCTACTAAAATTTATAGCACTTTTCCATGTCACAGTAAACCAATGAAAGACCCCATTGCATGGCAACTGCAAACGATAAAACCAAAACTGATGCCAGAAGGGGGGTTCACGGGGGTCATAATCCCCCAAAATGTTTGGACTCAAACTATAAAAAAAAAAAAAAAAAATGCAATGTCGGTGATTTTTAAGTGTTTTTAAGCAAAAAATAATCGCCTGCAGAGCAAATTTTGTGTCAATTTTTCAATGATGGACAGAAACCTTTTTAATTTTCGCCTATATGGCCAAAAATTTTGGAACATTTTTTTTGGGTCGGGGCTCCCCGAAATGGATTTCTGGGTGCGGTTTTGACCCCCTCAAAACCAAAGTCTGGATCCGCTACTGACCAGTGGCAGATCCAAAAATTCCTCTGGGGGGGGGGGGAAGAAGAACAACCATTTTATTAAGGGTGGGTGCCAACCCCTAAAACGAAGCAACGTGCGAAAATAACCACCAGGGCCAGTACTTAGAAATCAAATTCTCATTGGGGATGGATGGAAAAAGGAATCCCAAAAAAAATTGTTTTGAAAATTTTGGTGGCAGGCAAAAGTTTAAACTTTTTTGTTCAAAATTGACACAACATGGCGCCGCAAGGGATTTTTTTTATCTTAAAAGCACTCAAAAAAGAACTGAAAAATCCCCAAAATTATGACTTAGCATTAGTAGCAGCATAGACCAAGTTAATTTCATAGCTCTTAAAATACTTTGGGATAGAGGGGCGCAATAAACGATAGGTGATGGGCGCCAATTTTGTCCCTTTAGGGGGCCCATGGACCATCTGTTACCCCATCCCTTGGATCTGCCAGTGCTACTGACTGACGCTAGGTGGCGAGCCAAGGTCCAAAATTATTGGAACCAACTACAGTTGCTTTGTGCACATAAGCACTACTACCACCATTGTTGCATTGACAAAATATTTAAATAAATCCTTTCTGATTAACTACTTAATTTTGCACTGATTTTATCCAATGAGGATTTCAGTAAAAAATAAAATTATACATTTAAGTGACATGTACAGACATGTAGGATATTACACGGTAATGCATAGTACATAGGCTACACAAATATTACAAATTAAAAAATATCTTTGAAAATAATTTCAAATAAACTACTTGTATAATTATGGATTAATAACAGTTATTAAATCCAAAATGTAATGAAGTTTCCCATATTCATTTCAGCAGTTTTTGCATTGAATATATTTATGCACTTTTTTTTTGTTCTTTTTTTATTTCACCATGCATGAGGGAACCAGGTAAAGTTTTACCGTTGGATGCTCTACATTTTTTTTTTATTTCCCAAATATTTAGGCAGTGGTGACGACGTCTCTATTATCTGTTATGGTAGGGTGTTCCCCTGACCACGTGATGACCAGTCGTCAGCGGGAAAAATAAGTTTAACTCAGCAGATTATATTGTTTGATTGACCCTGTTTTTCTCGTAACTGCTTTCCTTTAATTTTTTTTCTTTTACGTCAAATGTTTTGGTCGAAATATGTCAGGTAAGAAGGGGCGGAGTCCTTCTTCGGTTTCGGTTATAAATTGGGGGAAATTTAGCAGAAAGTTCAGTGCAGCAGAACACTCCAAAGCATTAAGTCGCACAAGAAGTTCCTATAGTGTAACCATGATTAAGTACACAGTGAGTATTCTATCACATTATCTTAGAAATATTCCAACTATAGTTTTAAAAGTTTTAAACTCTGGACTATTTTCGTAAATCCTAAGGAGGGAAAGTCATTCATTGCATGAGTTCAAATGGTACTGTGCACCAGGAGTTAATAGTAACAACGTTGTTAGTGTCAGTAAGGCATGGAACCAATTCTGACAGAAAGTTTCCACAGTAAGCTGCATTTGAAATGGCAGAAAATCTAGTTTAACCTTAAAAAAAACTACAGAAAAGATTTGGAATACTTCGAAAAAAAAAAGGTGGAAAATTTGCAGTTTCTAAAACAAATTGACCACAAATTTGTACAATTTTTTTTTATTTACTACAGCTTTTTTAAAATAATCCATCAGCAGCTCTGTAGAGTTACTATCAGAAATTCTGCAAATTGCTTTAAAACATTTTTTGAACTGGAATATTAAACACACTTTCGAAAATTTGCATCAGAATTGTAAAATTTCAAAATTTTGAAATGCTTTTCTTCATTTACATGACAAAATCTACTTCATGGAATCAAAAATAACGAAAATTGTATTCTATCATTTAAAATTTCAATAAGTTTTGGCTTTTTCATTTATTAATTCCTTATTATAATTATTACCTTTATCATATTTTATTTATTCATTTTTAGAACCTAATTTCAATAATGAAGAGACATTTAAATGCAAAAATATCACAAGCTTAGCTTTGTTAATTCCTATTTATATTAGAATTAATTTTATTTATTTAATTTACCATTATGATTTCATTGGCTCGTAAGAACTTATCACAAATCTAAGTTTTGTAATTCGTTTTAAAATATTATCCTTTATTTTAATTTAAATATATATATTTATTTATTTAATTTCCTAATATAATTTTAATAATTTTATCAATTGTTTATTGATTAATTATATTATTAACTTATGGCATTGGTTGTAACAATGCAGGTGTCATTTCATAAATAATTACCCAAAGCTATAGTTGTTTATTTCATTATTTATTTTGTAAATTTTGCATAACATTTGCAATATTTGACTATTTCTAGGCAGTAGCAGTGGCCATTCTTGCCCTGGTGGCAATTGCCTTTGCTGAAGAGGCTAAGAAAGATGATGCCGACAAAGACAAGCGAAGTGTCTACGGTGGCTATGGAGGCTATGGTGGCTATGGAGGCCATGGAGGCTATGGAGGCTATGGCGGCAATGGAGGATATGGAGGCTATGGTGGTCATGGAGGCTATGGCGGTTATGGTGGTCACGGAGGCTATGGTGGCTATGGCGGCAGTGGCTATGGAGGCAGTGGTTATGGGGGATATGGTGGTTATGGAGGCTATGGCAAGGGCTACGGTAGTGGCTATGGAGGCTATGGTGGCCACGGAGGTTATGGAGGTTATGGTGGACATGGAGGCTATGGCGGTTATGGAAAGGGATATGGCGGCTACGGTGGTCATGGTGGCAGCGGTTATGGTGGCTATGGGGGCTACGGCAATAGCTATGGAGGACATGGAGGCTATGGTGGTTATGGCAGCGGCTATGGCAAAGGAGGCTACGGCGGTGGCTATGGAGGACATGGAGGCTATGGTGGCTATGGCAGCGGCTATGGCAAAGGAGGCTACGGTGGTGGCTATGGAGGCTATGGTGGTCATGGTGGTTATGGTGGTTACGGAAAAGGAGGCTATGGAGGTGGATACGGAGGCTATGGTGGTCATGGAGGCTATGGAGGCTACGGCAAAGGCTATGGAGGTGGATACGGTGGCTATGGAGGCAGCGGCTATGGTGGCAGCGGCTATGGAGGCAGCGGTTATGGAGGCTATGGCAGTGGTTACGGAGGCTATGGCAAAGGCTACGGAGGAGGTTATGGTGGCTATGGAGGACATGGCGGCTATGGTGGCTATGGCAGCGGCTATGGCGGCTATGGAAAAGGCTACAACAGTTACTAATAGATGAAAATGTGGCATTCTTTGGTAATTATATGACTCTAAATTTTTATTATATTTTGATAACCCACTGTCTATTAAAAAAGTTAACTATACTTAAGAAAGTACAGTTAACAAGGAAACTGTAAAGAATTTGGCACCATGCAAATTTTAAAAATACAATTTCAAAAATTGGATAAAATTATTTTCATTATTTTTCTAATATTAATCAAAGTTTCATCATTTTATTATTTAAATTAGACTTTTGACAATTTTTAAATATTTTTTTTCCATGCACTTACTTTGTTTTTGTTATTTTCTACATATATTCCAAATTATATTTTAATTACTTGTGTTTCTGTGTTGCAGGTGTTTTCATCATCACTCATTGAAGGTATTCCATTATTTTAATGGTGCTCGACATCCCCATCCCTTATTTTATATTATTTATATAAATTTCATTGGATATTGATATATTTTATTATCAGTTAATATCCATGTAAATTGGTCACAATCACTCATTTTTTTTTAAATAAATCCTGTCATTATTTTGCTTTCAATCTCGCCATGTCTGTCTTTTCTTTACTTTATTTAGAAATTTTCTGTCCTATAAAGAATTATGCAATACTACAAATCACATTTCTCCTTTTTTCAAATAAATTATTTTCACTTTAAAACATTTGGGTCATATATTTACTTTTTCAGGTATTGCAGAATACATACGAATTGCAGAAACAGTAATACCATCTTGTAAATCTTAAGTAATTGTTGCAGAATGCAAAGTTTCATAAATTCCAAATGGCGTTTGTGGGGAATTATAGTGTAAATCACATAGCCTACAGTTCTACATAAGATTTGTAGAATTCTGCAGAAAGCATGTATATTACTTTTGGGGCGGATATAGGATTTTTAAGGGAAAGAGTGCAATCACATGTTACAGCATTGGGGAGGGCAATCTTCTCTAGATACTGGGCGGCCATTTTTGCTGTCTAATGGAGGGAGGTAATTGTCCCCTTTGCCCCCCCCCCCCCTCCCTGTATCCGCCCTTGTATTACTTTTTGGAAAGGTTTTTGCAGGAATATCCTTGTAATGTTTTGAAAAATTGGGTCTTTAAAACACAATATCTCGTGTACAAATCCAGGAGAAACCAGACTCAATTTGTAATCGAACACTTGTGGTTAACTAAAAAATTTAAGAAAACAAAATTATAAGTGAAACCAAAAAACTAATCTAAATACAATTGAAAATTGTTAGTTTATTGAATAATTTAAAAATGCGATTGAAGTTTTGCAAAAAAAATGTATTAGACCTACAAATTTAAGACTACAATTTAAGGCATATTATCAACAAATAATATGCTAAATTTTGATTTAAAAATTTTTCTTCCTGAGATAAAGTTTGTCTTGAGATTAAGAACAACGAGTAATAATATTAGTTTAATTTTAAAGATGAGGCCAGAAACAAATATTTGGTAATGTATCAGTGAAAAACATAATAAACTTTTTTAAAACCTAGAGAGAGAAAATGATGTCAATTTGAAAAAGAAGCATAGCAAAAACAACTCAAAATACGAAAAGACTAATAAGTCTTCCAATTCAATTTCAAATTTAAAGTGATAAGAAATTTGAATGTTATGTGATGCAAGGTCTGAAGGTCACCATGAATAAAAGAAACAAGGATAAACACAATGCTTTCATGAAAAACATTAGTCAGCAATGGCATCCACTTTGACGACCAAAAGCGCCACCAGGTGAGCACAACTACAAAATCTCACTGAATTCTGCTAGATTTAAATTAAAATTGTCATTGAAATAATTGAAATTCTATGCATTATGACAAAGAAGGAAATTGAAGCCAAAATTAAATGATTCCAAAGATGGGCTTCATTCTCTCATTATACTAACAGATGGCGCTAAAAATTTGTGAGATCTTGCATAGTACAGGTATTCCTGAGATCAGGCAGTATGGCACTGCCCATCTTTACATTAAAATTAATAAAATTGTAATTTATCATTCTTATTATCCAATATTAATCACTGATTTCTACATTTTGTTTTATTGTTTAGCATTTAAAAATACTTGTGAGACATCACTTTATAAAAAATATGCAAGTTGTAGATGGCGCCAGTAATATTTACATTAAACAGTAAAATATCGCTAACCATGTCTTTTACAACCACAGTTATTTCCTTATACGTAGCCATTGTTCATTATTCCAGGATATATATTCAGAACATTCAAACCCTCTTTATTAAAGCATTTAGATAGATTAATAAACACCTCAGTATGTTTTTTAATATTTATCACTGACTTTTTTGGAGGTACAAATAAATTTAAGTTTAATTTGATCAATAATTTTTTATTTCTGTGTGTGTGGTTCCGTAGATAGGGCCAAACAGGGCCACATTTTAACCTTAGAAAGTCCAGGGCACATCAGGTTTGGTGTGCCCCCTTAATACCCCCCCCCCTCCGTCCCCTAGGTGAACTTTTCAAAGTTAAAAGCAATTCCAAAGCAGTGACGGATCCAGGAATTTCTTTTTTTTGGGGGGGGGGGGCATTTTATTAAGGGTGAGCGCCAAT
>JAQIXP010004291.1:0-11745 GCA_034700285.1 Proteroiulus fuscus
TTGGCACTGAAATTAATATCTAGTAATTGTGTACTGTTTAAAAATAACTTGTTTCAAAGTGAGACTGTCCCTTTAAATGCATTCTACAATTTCGAATGCATTTCAAAATGTGTTTTTTCTCCACTGATGTTTTAATGACCATGACACGAACTGTCATAAAATCTTGCCTCGTAATAATTCTTGGTGATCCATCTAATTTTCACCTAAAATGATAGCATGGTTATTTTTTTTTGTTTAAAAATTGTCACAGTGTGGCATTTACTCGATGCATGAACATATTATATTGCTTATAAAAGGCAGAAAGGGAATAATATGGCAAAAATTTTGACAGCTAACAAATTAGACTATACATGCGAAGGAGTTTGAATGACAATATTTGTCACGATATCGATTTTAAGCAAAATTATACCACTTTTATCCTTTACTTATATTTTGCAACATGGTCATTTCGGTTTTACGATAATATATTCAGCCTGAAGATATGCTATACAGTATAGGCCTAATGCCTGTAATCATTGGACCACTCCTGGGATATACAGCATGGTGCATTAGACAGTAAAACTGTATGGAGGGATATATGCCAAAATTATAATATATTATACATTACAAAATGAAACAGAAATAGAAAATTTTAGACTTTAAATTCAGATCGATTTGGCTAAACTGGTCATTCCTGGACCCTTGTTATAAAATAATACATTAAAAATGCATCCTGGCTAGTCTTCTAGTCGCTATAATACAGAAGTTGCATTAAAGGGAAAGTCCCACTTTGAGAAAAGTGAGTTTGAGGAAGAGGAGCATGAAAAATTGTAAAATTCATGGAAATTGCAATTTGATTTGAGCCCACCAATCATTAAATAAAATGTCTTGAATACGTGGATTTAGGTAAAAAATAGAAAACCCAAATAGGTACCATTTTACTGACAGCATGTAGCGCACTCTACTGGTCAAAAAATCTGTGAAATTAAACATGATTTCTAGGCCCACCTAAACAAAAAGGGAAACGCAAGTTGTTTTCCCTGCAATGCATGGCTGCAAGCAGTGTTTGCCTACCTACAACATATGCCTCTTGTATACCAACGGTTCATTAGTGACACATGGGGAAAAATGGGGACAATTGTCCCCTCATCCCCCTTCAATAATTTTCATAAATCTCGCCCCATCTCACCCCAAAGCAATGTCCACCATACAATGTATCTGAATTAGTATAAAAACATCGAATAATTGACCAATATTTCATAAAAGATAGTTTACAAAATTTCGTACAATATAATAAAATGCTTAATGGTTTGTTACCCATCAGATTTTCGCCTGCAGGCCAGGAAAAATATTTTTGGGCCGGGAGAAAAAATAGATTTTTGGGTGCGGCCCAGGGTAGTTGCCAAATATTGCAGATTTATTTGCATAGGCCTATGTCATGCAGTAAAAAGGAGTTACAAATCACTTTCGTTTGGTCTGGAAATTTGTGAAAATTTGTCTGGAAAACCTGGAAATGTCATGGAAATTCGTTACTGGATTTGGCCAGACACCCTGATTAACATTTTTATTTTCAATTTCAAATAGATTTTCCGTTTGGCTGAATCTGTTTATAAAATGGCCTCAACTGGGCTAATATTAAGGGGGAAAACAAACCCAATAAATGCAAAAAGATTAGTTGGTCTAGCTTTGTTTAAACACATGTCAATAGTTATTTAAGTTATCAGTACAGCTTTTTCTCCTTTTGTGTAATGTATCATATACAAACAGGTATAATATATTTTCATGCGGTTAGAAAAAACGATAGTTTATCTTATATTTATTTTAACTTTTGTTTATTTTGTCTTCCTCGCTTGCCCTTGTTTAATCCTCTTAAACTTTGCCATCGATTTTTTGGGGGTTTTTTCTCTCTCCCTATTCACGGTATAAGAGTATAGAAGAAGAAAAAGAAGAGCTTTTTATACTTTGTATATTGGTAGAAAGTGCTATCAAATCATCTTATAGTAATTGCTTTATTTCTAATCGAACTTTTCCATTCCCACATGACAAAAACAAGGTTTTAATTTTTATGAAATAATCATTCCTGGGATGTCCCAGATGAGTGCCAGGAAGAATCCTATTGCCAATCCACGGTGCATTACACTAATTTAAAAAAAAATTCATCATCGAGGGGTCCTGAAAGGCATGCTGGGTAAAAATAGAGAGAGAGAGAGAGAGAGAGAGAGAGAAGCAACAAAATCATTTTACAACAAATTATTGGGCTTAGAGGCAAACATGATAGCTTTGCATCGGGTTATTACTTAATTAAAGACTATTGCTGAACCACGGTTATGTCAACATGAGAGGCAATGTTCAACATTGGCAGGGTTTAGAAACAAAAGGTATTTGGGGGGTGGGGAGGGCAAAGCAGTGCTGCTTTGGGTAGGGGAAACTGGGGAATTTGTTAGGGGATTTTAATTCCGAACAGCATTTCATTGACAAAGATGAAAGGATGTATGGCAAATGATAATGAAATGAAGAGGAGAGGAGAGGGAGAGGGAGCTTGGGGACCACCGTAATATACTGTGAGGTCCGTAAGTGCATTGACACAGTACAGTGCCACAGTAGAATCCTTAAAGGGAAAGTCCCACTTTGAAAGAACTGGTTTTGTAGGAGGAAGTGCATGAAAAATTACAAAATTCATGGAAATTCCAATTTGATTTGAGCCCATACCAATCATTAATTAAAATGTAATGAATAAAGGCAAAGCCCAAGTAGGCACCCATTTTACCGAAAGTATGTAGCGCCCTCTACTGGATAAAAGGCATCAGCTCCCAAGCAGCACATAGACACGCATGGCCTAGAGGGCGCCACCAACTTTCAGCGACTGATGAAATCTATGGAAAAAAATGGCGCCTATAACGTGTATTTTGTAAACGTCGTGATTTCTTCAGTATCCAAATTCTGCATGCGCTTGTTACAAAGTTGGACATTCCCTTTAAGAACTACTTGTGAACTGGATCACATAAGCGCATGATCCTATCACAATAGGCGTGTTTTAGCGTTATTACCCTGTCATACGCTGTAGTCATCCAGTTTACAAGTAGTTCTTAACTCTTATCATAGGATATAAGCAAAACGCTAAAACGCAAAGTTCTTCATTCGATGATTTTCCTGTACAAAGCATCCATAATTTCTGTTACCTCATTTGGTACACCACCTACTTAGGTAGATAACAGGTTGGTTACCCTTTTGGTGAGCAGGTTGATAACCCTTTTGGTTACCCGGCATCGTTATCCAAAACGATAAAACAGCTGGTGTCAACAGTAAAACGCTCCAGGTACTAACTATGTATCCAAATGGTAACAGGGTATAATAGCGCTAAAACACGCCTAATGTTAAAATATGTTACAGGATTTTGCTAATGGGGGGACAATCACATGTTACAGCTTTTGGGGAGGGAAATTTCTCTGGCTAAGGAGGGGGGTGAAAAGAGGCAATTGCCCCCTTTTACTTTCCCCCCCCCCACTGTATCCGCCCTTGTATGCCTATATTGCCATTCCATTAAGATGCCATAACTACCTGCCATGGAATTGGGGAAAGGGGGGGGGGGGTTGTTCATTGACTTACGTACCTCCCTGAGTCCCTGTATGTACACACATCCCTCTAATACATGTTATTACTGCTGATTGGTAAACAAAATGGAGGATTTTAGGAAGTTTCTCTCATGCAAAATAGCTATATAGGAATATAAACAAGATGGCGGATCTGTGTAATATTGGAATATGCATTATTCAATGAAAAAGATGCTGCTGTGTATATACACGTTGTGCTCAATGCAAACACGATAAGGACATCTTTTTAGGCCTATATATACATATTTGGAATAGGACCCAGCGAACTATGATGTTGGAGCTATTGCAAAATTAATATGCTTCAGTGCTTGCTTGATGATATTGTTTTAGTAGTAATACGCTCATATATAGTGCTGATATGAAATTAAAATTGCAAAGCTTTCGTATATATATATGGATTCATGAAGGATTAATATGTATTGAAACATTATTCATTATGTACAGGAAGAGAGCTTTAACTGCGGGGAAATTTGAATATGCATGAGAAATGTGAATCCTGTAAAATTCTGTGCCCTTGGGAGGGAGAGGGGGAGGGAGGGAAGGGAAGGGATTTAAGGGCTTTTTTTCTGTTTCAGAAATGAAAAAAATCCATTTTGAAATGCATGTGCACATTTCAGTTTCAACTTAATCATATTTTTAAATGTTAAAATTCACCAACGAAGTTGAAAAGGGAAAGTCCCACTTTGAAAGAAGTGGGTTGTATAGGAGGAAGAGCATGAAAACTTAGAAAAGGCATGGAAATTGCAATTGGATTTGAGCCTACCAATCATTAAATAAAATGTCCCGAATACATGGATTTGGTGGAAAATGCAAAGCCCAAATAGACGCCATTTTACCGACAGTATGTAGCACCCTCTACTGGATGAAAGACATCAGTTCTCGTGGAACACGTACACATGCATGTCCTAGAGGGCGCCACCGCTGAAATCTATTAAAAAATGGCGCCTAACAGGTGTTTTGCAAAAGTCGTGATTTGTCAGGGTGTCTGGCCGTCTGGAAAGCCTGGAAATGTCAGGGAAATGTCAGGAAAATCGAAATAAATTGTAGAATTAGGCACTATTGGTGATTTTTAGCCAATTTTTGAGTGTTTTTGAGCAATAAAGTCGCCTTCGGCGCCATTTTCTGTCTTTTTTTTTTTGCAGTAATGTACAAGAGCCTTCAGATTTTCGCCTTCAGGCTATGAAAAATAGTTTTGAGTCGTAAAAAAAAATGGATTTGTGGGTGTGGCCCAGGGTAGTTGCCAAATATTGCATTTTTGATTGCACAATGTCAGTAAAAATGAGTTTCGTTTGGTCTGGAAATTTGTGAAAATTTGTCTGGAAAACCTGGAAATGTCAGGGAAATTTATTGCTGGATTTGTCCATGACACCCTGAACTGTGCTGCACTATTATTATCACAGCCATCCATATCTAGTAAGTGTGAACAACTTAAATATCACTTGTTACAAATTGGGACTTTCCCTTTAAGATGTGTTATCCCTTACAGAAATGTGACATATTATTTGCATGTATTTCAAATGTAAGCATCACACTATAGTTACACGTTGTTCAAATTAACACTCTGCCACCATTATGACAACATGGAAATGCTGTGTTTTTACATGTTTTCTGATAACATGATACCTACAAGTTAGGTAATTTACATGTTCCCAACATGTAATTTACATTGAAATGGTGTCTTATTCAAATTGACATGTTTTCACTATGGCACTTACATGTCCCAATGCATTATTATCATGTACAAAACATTGATAACCATGTTCTAACCATGGTTGAAAACATGTAATAACCATGATATTTTCTAAAAGGATCATATTGTACATACTGAATTCAATGAAAGAGTGGACTGGGAATATGCTGGGAAGGGAGCCCAGTATACAGAAGTTGAAGTTGGTCATCTGGCATAGGCCTAATATTAACGGTATATAAGCTGATCTTGGGTGTGGCCGGTGGTCAAGTGATACTTTTTTTCAATTGTAATACTATATACATGATATATACGTGCTTTTTTTTGTCGTTTTCTTGCAATATATTCTTATAGCAACCTCCCCTATAGACTGCATTTTGTGCAAATTGCATCTTTTGCCTATTTTCTTTTGGTCATTGATCCAGATCGTGCTTCATTGAGTTTGAGCAAAATTGATCACAACAGCTTCACTTGATCTCTACCGACAAAATAATGCTGAACACACATATGTATAATAGTCTCTTATCCACTTTTCTTATTGTTACATACGTCGATCGTGCTTGAATTTATAAGAAAATGTTCTCAAGTTGAAAATTGTCCATGGAGAAAAATACGGGGTTTATTATAAAAGAATTTTTCACACCAAAACATAGATTTTTGTGAAAAAAATTCCTGTAACATTCCTGTATTGTTGAAGAATTTTTTTGTACTATATTCCTTTAATTAGTCCTATATAATTATCATTTACGAGAAAAATGTTGGAGAATGTTTATATTGAATTCCTGGATAAGAAAATTCCCATATAGTATTTCTATAATTCGGGGGGAAATTCTTATAATTTGTGGGAAAAAAATTTATAATTCAAACTATTAGATCTATATAGTTTGAATAAAAAATTCTTACAGTATTCCTTTATTTTGGGATAAAATTTCCTATAATAGTCTTATATTTTTGGAGAAAATTTCTATTAAATTCCTGTATTTTGGAAAGAAAATTCCTATACTATTTCTATAATTTGGGAAAAAATTCCTATAGTTAGTCATATAATTTTTGTCAAAATTTCAATAGTAGGCCTATTTATATTTTAGAAAGAAAGTTCATAATTGTTACATTTATTTAATTTGGGGCAAAAAGTCCTATGCCTTATTTTGTTAAAGAAAATTTCAATTGAATTCCTGTATTTTGGGAAAGAAAATTCCCATAGTATTTTTATAATTAAGAAGGAAAATGGCTATAGTATTCCTATAATTTTGGGGAAAATTTTTATAATTTGTGGGAAAAAAGTTCTTTAATAGTTCTATTTTGAAAAAAAAATTCTTATACGGTATATTCCTATATTTTGGGACAAAATTTTCTATAATAGTCGTATATTTTTGGAGAAAATTTCTATTAAATTCCTGTATTTTGAAAAGAAACTTCCTATAATATTCCAATAATTACCAAAGAAAATTCCTATACTATTGCTATAATTTGGGGGAAAATTCCTATAGTTAGTCATATAATTTGAGTCAAAAATTTCAATAGTATTTCTGTATTTTAAATTCTTATGATATGCCTTTAATTTGGGGCAAAAAGTCTTATAATAGCCTTATAGTGCTGAAGAAAATTTCAATCGAATTCCTGTAGTTTGGAAAGAAAATTTCTATTGTATTCCAATAATTACGGAAGAAAATTCCTATAATTTGGGGATAAAAATCTCAATAGTATTTCTGTAGTTTAGAAAGAAAATTTCTTTAGTTTTTCTATAGTCTATATCACATAGACCTGCCAGCAGTTTACTATGTGTATTCATCCACAGGTGCATGAGGGACTTTGGCATGGGCGGGGCGTCATGGCGGATGCAGCCAATCACAGTCTCATGAACAAGCCCTTCATGCAGCTGCGTTAGAATAAACATGAGTAAACTGCTGGCAGGTCTATGTGAGTTAGGCTATATAATTTGGGGGGGGGGGGAAATGCCTATAACAGTCCTACATTTTTGAAGAAATAATTCAGTTAATTTGGGAAAAGAATTCCAATAGTGTTTCTGTATTTTGGGAAGAAAATTCCTCTAGTATTTTTATAATTTGGGGGAAAATCCCTGGAATAGTCAGTCCTATATTTTCTATATTTTTGAAGAAAATATTTTGGGGGGAGGGGGAAATTCCTGACAAAATTCTTATATTATATACAGCAAACATTTGAGTATGAATCTTACGAAAAATCCAATGGGAATTCCAATACTGTTTCTGTATTTTGAGAAGAAAATTCCTCTAATATTTTTATAATTTGGGGGAAAATCCCTAGAATAGTCAGTCTTATATTTTCTATATTTTTGAAGAAAATATTCCTATAATATATATTTGGGGGGGGGGGGAGGAATAATTCCTGTACAAAATTCCTACATATTATACAGCAACCATTTGAGTATACTGAATCTTACGAAAAATCCAATGGGAATTGAACCCAAGTTCAGTAATTTACCAGACTTTTCGGTCCCGAGTTTCGATTCCCTAACAACAAAAAGCTACATTTAACTAAACTTACAAGTTTCAAAAACCAAACTAATTAATATTTGGATATTTCAGTGCAGCCAATCATATAGCTTAATTATATATTGAAAGGCAAACTCCGAAGTAATTTGAACATGTGCTTCAAAGTTTAATTGGAAAAAGACTCTCGTCTTTATATTTCTTTGCAATGTTATTTTTTTTTTCTTGTCCCAGATGTAATTTAATGCCCAAATTTCTCTCCTGTTAATGCTCGACTTGTCCCAATGATGTTCTGCCGCATGCAATCAAATATGTAAAATTCTCCAACCGTAATAATCGTAATTGGATTGTCATTTGATAAAATGCATATGCATCCTAATCCTACAGATAGATCAAGTGTATAGGACCCTATAAATAGGCTTATATCATTGGGCTCTCTCTCTCTTGCCTATATACATTACAAACATTGTGTTCAAAACTGTAAACTTGAATTATGATTTAGTAGGAAAAAAAAACTGGTTGGAAAACCAAGATCACACATGTAGCAAAGGCATTATGTGATGCTTATTTGGCTTGGTGCACACATTCATCAATTGAATTTTGATTTATTGAATGAATTTGTGCATGAATGTTTTGACAGCTTAGACTGGTATAATGCTCTTAGACAAAAAAAAAACGGATATTGTAGAAAACTGGGGAGGAATCAATGCACCGAAATTGACTATTTTCATTTAAAATAATGTTTTATTCTGCGAAGAAATAGGTTTCACTCGCCGAAAATTAATCTTTTTTTGCTTTTAAGCCTGGGGGAATTGCGGCGAATTTTTATTTTAAAAGGAGTTGAAATGATGAAATCTCTTCCTGGAGAAATGTTGATACGCCAGATTATAATGCAGTGGAATCATTTTTAAAATTTTCTAGTGATTTGGGGGAGGAAGGGGGGACCTGGCGTATATAAATTGCGGATCCTGGAAGCAAATTATTCTGTACTTTTCTGGAAACTTGGAGGAGAAGGCCTATAAACCCATGTAAAACTGGAAGTGTGTATAAGTTGACTCAGCCCAAACATAAATGGTCTATAATATAGAAAATACCATCATTGGAACTAAATACTAATTCTAATTATGCCACAAATTATGTGTATTTTCATCTTATCAAGTTTGAGTGCATTTTGATTATCCAAAGATGAGTCTTTGGTTTATATTTATTTCCAATTATATGCACTTCGGAGTATATGTATAGGTGTTATTATTAAATTTAAAAGGTGGTTCAGTTATATGTTATTTCCAGTTTAGTTGAGTTCCAGAAGCATATTTGGCCATTTCTGGGAGCCTTAAAATTGTATGCAATTTAGGGTAAACCTATTTAATGCATGTTATACACACTTAAATATCACCCTTAAAGGGAAAGTTTCTCCTGTTGCAAGTTTTACCTCATGATTTGCAAAAGTACAGGTAAAAGGACAATTTTGAAATTTAAACTTTAGCCCAGTCAGTATAAACCTGAATTTGCTGAAATACTAACAGTGAGGAGATTCATCCTGGGTTAAGTTTTACCTGTGGGTTTAGCTTATAGGGTTTGTGAAAAATCCTATAGACTTGAGTTGAGGTTTAGCACAAACACCAAGGGTTAACTTTTAACCCTGGATGGATCTCGCCACTGCAGCAGGTAGTGTAACATTGCCTAAAGTGGTAAATGGTGAGCTAAATTAGAAAAATATAGTGTGTAAAATTTGCTTAGTAGCTCTTATATCTGTTACTTTCACCACTTAAATTGTAATTTTTGGCTTCACCTTATTTCATTGCAATAGTCAGTCAGTTTTCAAGCATTGCGAGTGTATCATGCTGACCAGTTCAGTGATGCAAAAATAAAACGAATAAAATAAAAAGTAATCCAAAATAAAACGAAAATTTTAACATCAAATTCCAATTTTTCCAGACCATATACGTCATTTTATTCCATTATTCTGTTTTTAAAAGCACGTGCGAGTAGCACGAGACTCGCACGTGCATATTAGCTAAAAACTTGATTAATATTGCGCGTGTTAGCCTCGTGCTTAATTGGTTCCAAAATAGAATATAGCCTATATATAAAGCAGGTGAAACGAAGAAACGTCCATTTTAGCAAGTATAATTCCAAATGTGAAATTTTCAGCTTTGATATATATACTTAAAAACACAGAATGAGGATCATCAAAATAACGTAATAACAAAGTAGTAATCAAAATTATTTTGTAGAGGATTAATAACACTCTGATATACAAAGTAAATTGATATGGGATTCCTAAGATGGCGAACTTAAGCTCTCCCTATTATAACATGAGAGCGGAATATTCTTTATGGTAAGCCTGGTTCCAATTTTTATTTTACATTCTCGTATACTATCAAAACTTTTTGTACGAGTATTTCATCTAAATGTAACGTGTCATGAGGGGAGACTTTCCTTTATGGAGAAATTTTGCTTGCATTTTATAACCAGTATAATATGTGATGAAACAAGTAGCAATAACCATTTAGAAAAGTGTATTTCATAAATACGTTATGATCTTTCTATGGTTATGATGGTCAAAGCATACCCAAAATAGCTTTCCACATATACGAGGAATGTGTAAATTGATGCTAAATTGAGCAGACAAATCGCATGTATAAATTGCAATTGCCCAAATAGCCATTGATTCTTCATCATAGCGCATTTCCGATGAAAAACCGAACAACAAATTCCCCTTAGCCCTCCCCCAAAACTGTTATTTTCCTCTCAGTTTGCACTCTGTTATTTCCACCTGAGCAGCTGGCACCACTGCTATGCTTTATTACGTAATTCACAGTGGTCAACCAGGTTGAGGGCAATGGACTATTGCACGAACCAATTGGTTCCAAAACAAGAAAACACTGGCGAAAACACAGGGGTCAGTCAGTTACACACCATGTAACAATTCGTCGTTTAAAATGCTTGTATCGATCGTCCAACTGCGAATGTATATTGCCAAAAACTAAAGAATGCTTTTAACTTGGCTGTCTTGACACACTCAACTATATTACACTTGCCTCTGTGCAATATATATAAAAATCCACGTTTATTTCTGTTCGTGAATCGAGTGCAAAAGCAGGACATGTAGCAGTATTGTCCATTTAAGTGCAATAAATTCACGCTCTCTCTCTCTCATCTATAATACACTCCATGCTATGTTTTGATGAAATTTTTAGCACTATTTACGAGGATTTAATCCACGTTTATGTCCTATCTGAGCGGTTCTGACAGTAATTAAATCCGAGTTATTAATTCTGCAATTTTCAATTTAATAATGCTCTCTCCACTCATACACACAAACACTATGACAGTTTTAGATTTGAGGATTCGTTGGTTTTAGTTTTGGTCTGTACCCTGTTCAACAAGAGAGTAAACTTGAGGAATCCTATTTGTCAATCAGTACGTGGAAACCGTTTTCGAGTAGTTTTTTCAGCATAGTGAAACTTGTTTTCTCTGAATACTATAGCCATACTTGGCTCGAGAAAAAACAAAAATTTCTACTATGGCTCACAGCTATATATATATAACCAAATTGATCTTCCCCCATGCCTTTTCAGCTGTGAGCCACCGTTAAAATTGTTATATAACTTATTATGTACTTATTTTGGGATTGTTATCGCAGTAATTTTTGTAAATTTTAAAGAGTTTTCTATATATGGATGTAAATTGCAGGCTAAAATATAATGTATAATTTAAAGATGATTCACATCAATACTGAATGCAGCAAATATACTTTCTATTTTTATTTGGGGAGGCAGGGGGGGGGGGGGAGTAGTAGTATGAACAGTGTAATTAATATTTTAAGGGGATTAGCAAATGTTTATTATGAGGATTATCCTATCCTATTCCGCATTAGCACCCACTGATTACTTTGCATTTCACTTTTGTTTTGAACCAACAACATACAATCGAAAAAAATTTTAGACTGTGTGGGGTCGGGGGGGGGGAAATGAGAGGGGAAAAAGAAGGG
>JAQIXP010004292.1:0-11745 GCA_034700285.1 Proteroiulus fuscus
CTGTCACTTTTTGTCATCATCAACATTGGACCACCCACCCACCCAAAAAAATGATGTCATTAAAGTATAGCCCCCTACTATAAATAAATAATCTGAGAATTAAGAAGGGAAGTTGGCCGAATTCCCACCAGAGTACACTTGTCTAATATTTTTAATGCTCATGGTTGGTTGAATGGTTGAAATTTACTAAGAGTGCAATTAAATTCACTAGCGTGAGTGATGCAGTCCGGTATTAATGAAGGTGGCTATTGACCAGGAAACTTCATTTTTAAAGAGAAAATTATTTTACCCTTTCAAAATGTTATGGCATATGCCTGTATTTTGGCAGAAAATGAAGTTTGAATTTTCCATGAAATTCAATAATTTTATTCAGATACTATAAACAAACCAAACTTCGAGGAAATTACTTTTAAAGTAATTGAATTAGAGTATTAATTACTTGCAAGTAAATAATCAGGAAATGAATTAGAATACGTAAAAAAGGAATTAAATTAAATTTCCAACTGAGTATCAAAATAGTTTAAATATTAACACATAAGTTTGTTTAAATTAACATTTTTTAAAATTAGTTTATTTAAACAGAAATACTTCAAAGAAATTTATCTCTTTTTAATACAGCTTACATCATGAATGATAAAAGCAAATTTAAAATGTTAATCTGGTAGTGCACCCTGAATCCCTTTGACGATCATCTAATTACAACCTTCAGCTACATGAATTTGAATTATTTAATTCAAATTATGTGGAATAGTCAGGGGAAATCACTTTTACTAATTGTGCAGTTGTTGTGATACATACACGCTCGTACATCTTAGTATATATATTTTTTAATTTAATTTCAGGAACAGGTTACTAAAGAACCCATCAAAGAGGTTAAAGTGGTTGAAAAATTTGAAAGGTCCTTGCCAGTTACAAATGCTGTATGGAATGTGAGCACTGGCACCGGGAACAATATTGCTGGTAGCGGTACGACTAGCGGTAGTACGGGACTGGGAGGATGCAGCAGTAGTAGTAGCCTGGGAACAACACCTTCGTTAAGCTCGTCCATTTCCGTCAACATGGTAAATGACAAGCAGCCTTCACCCCCAATTGTGCTCGATTCTTTGCCCCCTCCGAAGGACCAAAAGGATTTGCCAACTCCTAGTTCCACACCCACCACTTCACGAAAAGCTCGGAGACGGTCAAACCTCTTCACAGTGAGTTCCTTGGTAATTAGCTTTTGCACCATCACATGCCTATTTTTCACTTTTTTCTTCTTTTATCTGTAGTACTATAGTCCTTCTAGTAGCACAATTCATTTATCTCATAGTGTCACCAGCATTTTGGTAGTTGTCTAAATTCAGGTTAAGCTGCATAAAACTCATAAATGAGGTGTTTGTTTTAATAAATAATAGCAAATAGTATGGGGTAAAGTGTCATTATGGCAATCATATGGTCAGTTGATTTCTGGCAATCGAGTTGCAGATGGCTTTATTCAAGCCGCGCTGAAAAATTTGGGACTTTAAGGATTTTAGGTATAGCACTACAAGAAAATGCCATATTTGCATGGCTGATTATTTTTAAAATAGTTCATCAGCATTTGCCTATTTTCACGATTTCTTTTCACTGTTTCTGTCAATTTAAACTAATTTAAATGGTCAATTTGTCGATTTTAGCCATCAAAGAAGGCCGAAGACAACAAAAAGGTGAAAAACGGAGAAATGGGAAGTGGGCGTGTTATTCCAATAAAGCAGGTAGGCCTAAATCAATTTCCTGGCATACTAATGTGGACAATTTATATTATACTTAAATATTTTAATGTATTTTTTTGAATAGGGTTACCTTTACAAGAGAAGTTGCAAAGCTCTCAACAAGGATTGGAAGAAGAAATACGTGGCACTTTGTGAAGACGGTCGTCTGACGTACCATCCCAATCTTAACGTAATAGTTGTTCGTCACATTATGCGTGGTAACTGACATCATTTCGTGACGCAGGGTTATTGATTGGCTATTGTCATTCTTACTATAGGATTACATGGACGACATTCACGGCAAAGAAATTCCTTTGATGCACACGACTGTAAAGATTCCAGGTCAGAAGCCTCGTGGCTCAAAAACGCAGTCGGTACCACTTTCCTCCAACCCAGTCAACGGAATGGACAGGGAACTCAGCAGTCTCTCTATTGGTGGTGGTGAGTTCAATTCAACTCATTATCCTGTAATCAACATATCTAATCATGATGCGCTTTCTAATAAGTTATAAATTTTGTCCCTGGCGCTCGATGTTTTTTCAATATTTCATGGCAATTTTCATTTTGGCAATAAGAATCATGATATTCATGTATTTTGGGGAAAATACCCAAATATTTCCTACACACAAATGTGTTAGGAAAAACTACCATATTTCCTCTTTTTTAATAGCAATAATTTGCAATATTTTGGAAGGAAATGTCCTAAATTTTCCTCTATAGGATTGCAGTAATTTAGATATGGGAATGATAATGTTACTTCGAAATGTACTAATTTGCGAAATTAATGTTACAGGTGGCTTCCATTTTAATTTACCTGTTATAGGAAAAGATAAATCTCGAGATAAGGAGGTGCTTTTAACTACCTACGAAATACTCCACGACGGCAATGCCTTAAGGACTGGATCTGTTACAAGTGCATGCGACGATTCAGTTGTCATTCCAAATTCTGGTTAGTGCAGGTATCGAATGTTTTTACTATCATCGTTGGGGACATGTTTTAAAACGTCACAATTTTATGTTAAAAATAGGCCTGCTAAATGGAAGCGAAGTCTCTCAGAGTAATAACATTGTGCACAGCAAAATAGAAACTCCAAACGTCAAAAAGAGACACCGGCGAATGAAGAGTAGTGGGGCCAAAAATTTGGACAATGTAGACGGTAAGAATACTTAGTTTGCAAAACGAAGGAAAAAAATTAATTCTGTAAGGGGCGAGAAACTTTTGTTCATGTATTTTATCAATCCCACAGATTCGGACGGATATGAATTTATGATCGTTTCACTCGATAATAAACAGTGGCAGTTTGATGCCGCAAGTTCGGAGGTAATTCCTCGAGAATGTTTTATTGGCAGTTTAGATCCGAAAAATTCTGATTGTAGCAAATGCTTTAATTTATTAATGTTATAATAGGAAAGGGACCAATGGATGCAGGCTATCGAACAACAAATTCTCAACAGTTTGCAAGGCAACGAAAGCAGCAAGTCGAAAGTAAGTTTACACTTCATTAAAAAAAAAAAAACAATTATTGTCTGGCAAATTTTTTTTGTTTGTATGGTATCATTCCCCTTTATTATTGTTTATCAGTATGTGGTTAATAAGAGTCAACATTTTCTGTGTGAAAGTCGAGTTTTTTTATGAAAAACTTTCATTTTAGTCTCGCATGAACAGTTTGGTCGATGCTGCTGCAATCCAATCTATTAAAACAAATGTTCCTGGAAATATGCATTGTGTGGATTGCAATTCTCCAAGTACGAACTCGTTTGATATTTCCATTTCTTTTATAGTTGGAAAATCTTAGTTAACTTTTTCGTATTCAAACAGATCCTGACTGGGCGAGTCTCAACTTGGGGGCACTCGTTTGTATCGAGTGCTCGGGCATTCACAGGAATTTAGGATCTCATATATCACGAGTGCGCTCTTTAGATTTGGATGAATGGCCGTACGTAATTGTTTTATATCGACTCAGCATTTCATTCCTTCCTTTTCCCCCAATCCCTCAAGAATTAAAATTAAAAAAAATTGCAAAAAGTATTTTCAAACGAAATTTTATTTGTAGACCGTGGCATATAAAAGTCATGATGTCCATTGGCAACCAAATGGCCAACAATATTTGGGAGGGAAACGTGACGGGTTTTGCCAAACCGACACCAAATTCTAGCCGAGAAGAGAAAGAACGGTGGATTCGTGCTAAGTACGAACGCAAAGAATTTCTCTTGCCGCTGGCCAAAACCGTTTCGTTAGACCAGGTATTTTCACTTATGTGTCTTCTTATCTTTATATTCAAGCTCGAAGAAATCTTGACTATTTATTTCAAATCCAATTTCAGCAATTAATCGAATGCATTTTAAAATCGGACATCAAGTCCCTGGTGTTGCTGCTGGCTCACACTGGTTCTGAACACGTCAATGCTAGAGCCAGTGCTCGTGATTTTAGAACGCCTTTGCATTTGGCAGCCGCTAAGGGTAATTTGGCTGCCACGCAACTACTGCTTTGGGTAAGCATTCAAATTATTTATTATTATTTATTCTTTGATAAACATAACTCTTTAGATTTAAATGCGTTGCAGAACGGGAAAATTGACAGGACAATTTACCCTTTTAATATACCCATTTTAACAGTATTCCCCATTGCATTTTAAAGATTCAAATGATGATTTTTGTGAATCTTTAGGATGAATTCTAAGGATTAGTCGCTATATTTCTAGTGAATCCTAAAATTATGCGGTTTTGCATGGGCGACCATTTACGTACTTGTGAAAATGCTATTTGAATGGGGTCTGCTTAAAGTTCTATTAAATTGGGCATCTATTTATCATTTTCCTATTTATATAATAAATTAAAGAGGTCAGAGAAATGAGTTTTGTAGATTAGGCTGTTGATAAGAATCTTTAATGAGAATCTGAAGTATTTTTATTGCTGAACTGCATTTATTTCAACGTTTAAATGAACATTTACGATATATCTGTTTAGCACAATGCAAATGTGAAAGCCGTGGATCACGAAAACAGAACAGCCCTCTCCCACGCTCGGATTTCCAACTCCCAGGAAGTGCAAGAACTGTTAATACAGAATGGGTGCCCCGAAGTTGTGGCGCCACCAAGTGGAACCCTCCCGAGGCGTAAGGGAAGTATTAGTCGTAAAAATCCAGAAGTGTTCGATAAATTGCCTGCCAGTGTCATCTAAATTAATCCATTGAATCATCGGACACAGTTTCAGTGGTAAGGCTCGTAGCCTAGCACACATCTCTGCTGCTCGCAACAACAGCGTTTGGTTTTTATTAAGAGCCTAAATGCACGCTTGAATCCATTTTTAAATTTTCTTTTCTCATTTTATTTATTTTATTCTTTTTGAGTCAAAATCAGATTTTATAGTTTTAAGTAATAGTTTACCATGCCTTTAAATCAAATATTTCTTTGGATTTGTTAATGTCAGAATCCAGTTTTAATACGGCATTTCTGTTACAACCAGCATGCAATTTTCTTATAATATAGGCATTTTATAATGGGGCATATACCATTTGACTTTTTCCCTATTGGGTTTTAATGACAATTTAATGTATTGTACTCCCTCTGCAATCTTGTTGTTGAAATTTAGCAAAATCATGTCCCATCAAAATTGTTTATAATACAATGTAATGAATTTGAAACAATTGAAGGTACAGTAATTCATGGATAAGTAGAGTATCAAATGCTTCTAGTTTGTTAAATTCGTTCCCTTTTAGAATGTGAAAAGATGGTAGTCACATGCTTTGCCTTGTGATATTCACCGATATTATAACTTAATTTGTTACAGTCGTTTGTAATTTAAAATGCAGGATCTGATTGGTTTAAAATTTGCCATTTTTTTTGCAAATAATTTTGGCTATTACGCGACTGGCAATCCAAAGTTAATTCAATTCAACTAGTACCCTACGATCAGTATATCATGATGCCATTTGGCCATGTGGGAAAATAAAAATGTAATTGCTAATATCTGGGGGAAACATGATTCAAAACTAATGATGAAAATATTGTTTAAATTAGATGAAATAACAAATATCGGCAGCAGATATTATTTATTAGCATTTTATCTGGTATATGCAAAAGACATTTTAGCACTTTTTATGGGAAAATTGAATCGTTCACATATTTTAAATGATCTGACATGTATTCAGGAAATTAATTATGCTAAACAATTTCACATTGCGAGATTTTTATCGTGTCCTATATCGAGTATGAATGCGTAGTATTGATGTCGGCTAGCAGGCATTTAAATTTGATTTTGCATATATTAGGGTTTAATTATACAGTAGTTGTGCCTTTTCATTTTATTTCACAATCGACTTGTTATAATGGAAGGAAGTTTGCTAGCTCAGTTCAGTCTTTATAAATTTCTTATTAAGCTGTTTCTAATTTTAAAGCACATTTAAATCTCTAAGGGCCAGTTGCACCAACAACAGTTAAAATTAACCCACTGTTATTCTTGAGTTTTATTCACAATCCTGAATTTTCATTGGTCCAAATCAGTCACATGATCATAATAGTCCAGGGTTAAGAATTAACTGTTGTTGGTGCAACTGGCCCTTAATTGTCAAAAGCGCGAGTTGTTGCAGCAGCGTTGAAGCGTGGTCAGTGTAGATATCTAACTGCAGTTAGTGCATTTATTACTAACTCGTGCTTTTGGCCAGGCCTAAGCCCACTTAGAAAATGTGTACAGTTTTTAGCTGTGCAGTGTATAATTTGTATTATAATGTTAATATTTATAAATAGCCCATATTCATTAAATGCCATTTTTTGTGTTCGTTCCTCACGTATATGTATAAAGTCAGATCTACATAGCTAGTTTTATTTAAAAATTATAAATTCAACCAATTTTATTTTGCATTTTTAGGAATTTTGTTGACTATGTTTTGAATATCCAAAGAGGTTTCGTAATGTTGATAAATCAAATTGGCTTTTTTTGGGGCTTATTTTCTCCCTCTAAAAAATCCTTGGAATTGGCAAGTCACATCCGTATCATGGGCAGACATAATGCTCAACATCCAACAATTATTTGCAAAATTTATTATTTATGAGTCTGGCCCCGGAAAGGGATTTTTCTTGAACAGCAGATTTGTAGACAAATATGGTGTTTTTATGTGTTAAATTGCCACTTTGTGCAGCATTTTACCTATAAACTTGTATGAAAATCGTTTCAACCCAAAATAATTGCACTCATATGAGGAAATACTCACGAATCCCACTCATTATTATCTACGCTTTGTTGCCTCGCATAATAGGAGATAAGTGCTTGTTTTGAGCTAATTTTGCAAGTTGTTCAGTTGTTTCGGCACGTGTATCAAACCATGCCCGATTAATCATTTATTTTGTGGGAAAAAACATGGAATGTGCTGTTCATAGCATCATTTATTTTTAATGTTATTTCAAAATTCAGTAGTTATGTAAGGACTTTCATTTGGTTTCAGCTTTAAGTTCTTTTTTTTGGAATAAATATAGGTCGTTTAAGGTCCGTAGCCGGGAAGGGGGGGGGGGCATGGAGTGGCCATTGTCCCCCCCCCTCCCCCCATTTGGAATTTCTTGGTATACCTTATACATTCGATAAAAGTTTTGCATCCCCCCCCCCCTTCCTTCCCCCATTTCTGCTGAGCTGGCTATGGGGCTGGGTCAATATTGTGTGTGGTTGAAGAAGGGCTACTATTTTTATTTTTTTGTGGAAAATTATCACAATATTTGAAAGTAAATACTATTTAGTAATTAATAGGAAAGTTAAAAAAAAATTAACAATAGATTTGGACAAAAAATTTGGATTAATAATATTAATTTAATTTACAAGTAACTGATACCATTTTCTTACTTGCATAATTTTGCACTTATGTAAAAATTAACCATTTGACCACGGTGTTTATGAAGTTATATGAACAACCCCAAAAACAAATTTCCAGTATTTATTTTTGAGCTCATTTGCATATTTCTTGTTTTTTTTGCGGATTTTCCAATTCTATTTTTAGTTTATTATTTTTTTTTTTTTTTACCCCAAACAAGGTTAATTTGAGTGCAGAGACTTCTCTTATTTTAAAAATAACCAGTTGTTTCAGACAAACCGAAAGTGGCAAGAAAATGAATTAAAATGGGGGTAGACACATTAAAACTTTTCTGAGGTGAATAAATTTTCAAAAACCCTCATGAATAAATCATTGACATTTCCATTCCGGGTTGAAGGGGTCATAAAATTGCAAATTCTTAAATTTCTTATGGATACTTTTTTTGCTGGGCTCTGATTGGGTGTTGTTAACAAATGGGGGGATAATGGACTTTGGCACCAGCTTGGGGGCTTATGGGTCAGAGGGTGTATTGATGACGCTTCAGTTGGTGAAAAGTCTGTGGGCTGAACGTACGTGAAATATTTGTTTCTCCGGATAAAAAAGTATTTAAAATTTAATCCCTCTTTTAATCGTGGGTGAATAAACTATGAGTGACAAATGAGCCATGTTCTGATTTATCGACATTAATTACCTCGGACGATATGGATTGCCAAAGTGATTTGATGTAAGTGAATCGTTTTCGTTGTCGTTATATTTGTTGAATGTGCGCCATTTTTCTTCAACTGTTACAAATCCTCGTACAAAAATCACAAGGCCGTTCACCTGCCAGTTCACCCCTAAGTTCAATTTAGTGTTTATTCTGGAAATGCGATATGGTTTATAAAAGATTATACTTGAGATTCAGTGGTGGGGAGACGTGTTTAAAAATGTCGGCCAAGAGCAATCTTCAGATCAAGGTCCAGGCCTCATGTTTCTCAAAATCAAATTTAAAAATCACTGGTGTACCAGACTGGTGGAATAATTCAGACTTTGCATAAACTTTTATTCGAAATGTTATAAATGAATGTTCCAGTGTTTATTTGACTGGGATTTAAAATTGAAATGAAGGTTGTAAATCCAAGGCCGTCAGTATAAATACATACAGGAAATACCGTTTTTATTGCCTGCTTTCGCAACTTATTTTCATCAGAGAGCAATGATTTTTCATGTCGAATATGGGGAATTCCCCCATAATGTCAAATGAAAAGCTTGGTCCAAAATTACAGTGAATCAATAAGGTGTGTACACTGTATAGCTTTAATGGTAAATTCCTGTTTGAATATGTATATTAAAACCAATGGTTAGTAATGGCCTATTTTTATATATAACAGAGAGGTTAATTTATTAGGAGGAAAAAATGCGAATTTGAGGGAAATTCGGGGACTTGGAAAACTTGGAAAAGTCGATGTTCCTTGGGAAAATTCAAAACATCATAGGCCTAGCATTTGCAATTTCATTGCATTTTTAAAAAAATTTATGATCAAAATGATATCAATTTAAATGAATAATACAGTATCCTAATATACATATACGAGGCCTATACATGCATCCAGGGTAGAATTTGGGGACCATATGGGGGGAAGGGGGTCGAAACGCCTGGAATAAAATTTGAGAAACAAAGCTTATAGTTAAAATTAAAACATGCATCAATAATAATTGTTCTAACAGATATTCTTTCTTGAAGAATTTATTTTTTAACTTTAGCCTACAAACAGGATAGGGGTAAGGGGGAGTACTTATTGAGTTGGTTTCTATGCAAAAGTATTTTATGGACACATAATAAACATGGATAAACCACAAAATATCTGATAATTAAGAAGTAAACTATGTGACATCTTTTAACAAGCATGAACCGAAATTGAACTAAGATAACGTGGGGAGGAAAGTATGGGGGGGGGGGCATTTGGAAATATTTTATTTATAGCAGAATATAATACTAAAACAGTCCTTGCAAATGAGCATTTAAATATATGAAAATAACCAAGAGTAAATTAGACTTAGAACAAAGCCTTATGCAAGTGCCATAGCTGGGTCTACAATTACATTTTATTTATTGACAGATACTCTTATCAGTTTGTATACTTGGACCTCATAATTTTGACAAAAATTCACATTAAAACCGTTGTTTTCAAGTTAACCAAGTAAACAAAGTTGGCAAACATGAATTAGTTAGTGGCAACACTGGGGTCGAAAGGGGAGATGGTTATATACAGGCCTATAAACTTTGATCAATTGATTGCAAAATTTCCAAAATACTAGAAGGTGACACCATTGGGCCTTTCCCCCCAAATCTGTTTAGCGATAAGGGAGCACCTTGCTTTAATCTTTTTTGTGGCAAATTTATTCATTCTGAAAAATGCCCTTAAAACTAAAAAGTGTTTTGATACTAATTGTGCTAAGGCGAAAGCTGAAAGAACCGTTATTTAAAAGGTTAAAAGGTGAAACCCCCCTTCAAATGAAAGGATCTACAAATTACACCTGTCTAATGCCGCCAGCATCGGAGGCTTGGATAAAAAATTCATTTGTAAGCCGATATCTGAAATCTTTAATTGGCCTTTTTTCTCGTCTGAAGACGTGTTTGGTTATTTTGTAACAGCTCGGTTGTTGCAAGTATTATGCAAGTCTTGAAAGTTCTCTGTAACACAATCCAGAAAGCTATAGCTCTATTTGCCAGGAAGTAAAGCTTGATGGAAAAGAAATGCATTTTGGGATAGCATTATAGTCTACTATATAGTTAAACTTTTGTAGACCATCTGGGTATATTGTAGGCCTAACGTTTCGATTATAATATACAAAATCTTGTCATCAGTGAATTTGTTCATCAACTTTAAATTATGCACTTTGTGAAGCCAGTTAAAAACAATTGTTGGATTCCTGAAATATGTCAAAAAAATTTCAGTTTGGTACAGTAGGTCGGTTGTTTACGTTATTAAACAAAAAAAAAATATTTCAAAAAATTAAGAAATTGTTGGGTTACCAACAATTATCAACAGGAACCAAATATGGTAATTTTTCAGACCTAATGCATAGGCCTACAGTCCTACACGATCAGGAAACTGCAAGCCTTTTCTAAATTGTTTTATAGGCCTATTGCTACAGCTTTAAAAATGATTTTATGCAATAAACAGAAATGGCAAGATTTTAATTTATAAACTTTTAGGAATAATCGTGACCTGTTAGTGTGTATTTCTGTATGAAATATGCCAGTTACCAAACTTGTACAAATTTGTTACCAAAGCATAACAGAATTTCATTTTCGTATTCCAGATGCTTATTTTCTGTTAAGAAACAATGGCGAGTTATTTAAACAATGGCGAGTTATTTTTAATTGGTTGAAATTTGACATTGTGTTCCTCGTTTATATTTCGTCCATTTACTTGGCATATTTTGTATATTGTTTTTCTTGTATATAGTTTTACAGTTCTTGTAGAAAAGCACACATATTTTTCATGGTTGTTGATTATATTTTTTCTTCTTCCTCCCAAATTGTGTAAGTGGTAAAAGCGTGTGCATTCGATTAGCCTCTTCAAATAGGCCTATTATAGTTGTTTTTATCTGAGGATCATGTATAGAAATTTATTTCATTTTCTCTTTTCACATAAACACTTACATGCCATCATGAAAATAATAGTTGAAATAAATAACTTTTTGTATCTAAAGAGTTAATGTTAATTCTTATGCAAGGCATAGCCTACGTTGCTACTGTATCGCAAATAACCATCGGCTACTGTGAAATAAGACAGGTGAACATTATAGTGTAAAACCTTTTAGTCAGTGTTTTAATAGCCAATTTTTATGACGAATTTAGTACGCCTGGTCAATAGGCTAGCCCTGCAAATATAGAAATATGCAATTGATTTAGATGGAATTGGGACTTTTGTCATTGGGAAAAAATGGCATTTGCCGTGCATGAGAGGGGCCGTCCATATAGGATATATTATGTCTTAAAAAGCTGATTTTACACCGGGTTATTCACAGCATACAACCCCTGAAACATAGCTTTTCCCAATGGCTGTCGTGTTTTGAGGGAAGCTATGTTTCAGTGGTTAGTTTTACAAATTGTCCCAATAAGTTTCACAGAATATTGTATCAGTTAAAAATGGTATCAGTTAAAAATGGTATCAGTTAAAAATGGTATCAGTTAAAAATGGTATCAGTTAAAAATGGTATCAGTTAAAA
>JAQIXP010004293.1:0-11744 GCA_034700285.1 Proteroiulus fuscus
AGAAAAACTGCAGAAATTATGCAAGGCTTTGTTTCATAAGTACCCAGAATGTATGCAGTTTAAGACTGCAGCTTTTCGAAAAAAAACCTGCAGTTTCTTTGAAGTATTTTTTTCATTGGGAAAGCATTATTAGCTCTAATGAAACACGTTGACATGCATGTCCTAGAGGACGCCACCAACTGTCTGTGTCTGCTGAAATCTATGGTAAAATGGCGCCTAATGTGTATTTGGATTAAATGTTATAAAAAATACACTATTAAAATCATGCAGAAATAACTAATCTAAAAGCGCATGGTGTGAGACAACGATCGTAAACTTTCAAGTTCATTCTATTGTTGAGTAGGGATTTTTTTAGTTTGTGGCAAAAGCAAAAACATTAATTTAGGTTACAGAGGCATACAACCGATAAAAAGCTATGTGGGAACTTTTTTTGCTGGGAATTGAAATGCTGCTATTATATAATTTCAGAATCATTAGAACTAAACATTAAGTCCTGTATGGGGCTCCGTACACGGCTATACCCTACTTAGGTTTAGGATTCAGGAACTAAGTTGTCGTTTGTGTACAAATGCAAAAGGTTTTAATATTTGAAGTTAGTAGACCAACATTTGCGGTTGGATGATTTAACCTACATTTTATAGACTTATTGTATCAAAATAATGAGAAAATAAGTTACGAATTTGATGTCAGTTGTATACTTGACTGATCAAGGTGTAGTAACTACGGATTTATACATGGGAATATAGTTTGTTTGTTTACTATATCTCGGTAGATAAAATACATTTGGGCCCAGCAAAAAAAAAAATCTGCAGAAAATTCGAAGTCTTCTACAGTCGAAAACTGCAGAAAAACTAGTTTAAATCTCATTTCTGAAGTCTTACGGAACAAAAGTCTACATAATTTGTGCAGTTTTTATGTAGAAAAGTTGCATGGTTTTTTTATACAGATTTTCTACATTTTTTTTTAGTATTTCTGCAATTTTTCTCCAGTTTTTCTGTATCACAAAAATGTAAAAAAAATGCAGAAATACCGCAGACAATTTACAGAAAGATTGTAGAAAAAATGCAGAAAAGCTGTAGAAAAAAAACATGCACGTTTTCTACACAAAAACTGTACAAATTAGGCAGGCTTTTGTTCCATAAAAACTTCAGATATGTAGATTTCAATTACAGTTTTTCTGCAGTTTTAGACTGCAAATAAACTGCAGAAATTTCGAATTTTCTGCAGACTATTTTTTGCTGGGGAAATATAATCTAGATGCTTTAAAAATATATGCTATTTCTGTGATATCCTGTATACCGGTAAGTTTACATGGCGGTCAAATCAGGATCAGTAACATTTATAAGGGATCAAATTAGGGCAAGATTTCCTGCAAAGTAACAATCCTGAAAACAGCATATAAAGAGACATCACCTTGTCAGATGAAAATGTTATAGGTGCATCATAATATGCACAGGTATAACAAGAAGACAGTTATTGAAAAGTGAAAACGGAGCAACTCAAGGTGCACATATTACGTTGGGGGGAACCATGCACTAGGCATATTGAGTTCAACAATAAATGAAACATCGTTAATGGAGAATTGAGGGCTTGCAACATTGAATAAAGATAAATTACATTAAACGGGGTTGATTTAAAAGCAACAGGGGTCAGGACCGGAACATAAACTCATTTATTTAAGTGAATAGTCTCCTGCCTTAAAAATAATATGCATGCAGCACCTTTATAAAGTACCCCAAAATGAGTCAAATAATATTGTACAGGAAAAAAAAAAACCTTTTGCATGTTAAATCACAAGCTGCTTGACCTCATAAATAACACCTATAGAGACCCAACCTAAGAGGGAGTCAAATAGCATAAAATTTCTCCGCTTATTGACCTTTCTGGAAATGGCAAATCCATTTGAAAAATTTTCCAAGGAAAATACATTCAGAAAGTTGAGGGGGCAAATTTCTACAGAAAACTACATTACTGCAGAAAACAAAGCTTTTTAAGGATGTGTTTCTACAGAAACTTTTAGGAACTTACAAGCTCGTATGACATTTATGCAGAACCTAAATGCAAATATTTATGCAGAAATTCGTCGCCTGAAGTTTGAAATGCATTTTCTGCTGAGTTGGCATACACAGTATTCATTTGTAACATGGAAAGAAATTCTATAATATTAACATGAAATAAATTTCATCAAATTCAAAAGTTTAAACATTTTTTTTTTTTTGGTATAGCATAGATGAAAATAACATTTGCCAAAGTTCTGTACCACTTTAACTACCAGAAACCCCAAAGGTTCCTAAAGTCAAAATTTTACACAATAACCCCAAATAAACTGTTGCTCCTATGTGAACCTTGTGACCTACAAAATCCAGGTATCTTGCCCCAGGACAGGGCAGACATTTAACACAGCCCTAACTGTATATTCTCTAACCCAATTTAGGAATAGGTCATGCAGTTCCAGGCCTACACGTCTAATGGGTGAAGCCAGAAATGTCCCAAAAAATTGGGGAAAATGGTTTTAATGGAATACATGGGCGTATTAAATGAATCAGAATTAATAAAACTAACATGTAGTTTTTAGCAGAGCTGCCCTAGACATTGGTAGGTCACTCCTAGTCTCCTATATACATTTACAGGCTTACAACTGAAATATATTTTAGTTCGCAATACGAGCAAGCACACCTTGAAATATCTCTTTTCTCTATACCTAATTGGGGCCAACAGCTATTTTTAGCCACATTTCAAGCCCTAATTTGACAATAATCTAAAAAAAAAGAAAGAAATCAGGCGAATAAGATTGATTTAAATCTTTGCAACATGTTTTCTCCACTAATGGACAGTCCAATTCCGTGGAATTTGCATTGCAAAATGTTTACATCAAAATTTGCAAATCTGCAAATGATGTTACTGGTATAAAGTTATACTGTACATATAAAATACATATAAAAATATAAAAATGATGGCCTATATAAAGTTAAATGTCTATAGTTGAAACGCCCCAACACTCTTTATAAGCACGAAATTTCACAATTTCCACAATGATAATAAAGTTTCTATTTGGTTCAATGATCATCAAAATAAAGTCATGATCCATATAACCGTTAAAATATATTAAAAATCCATTCAACTCAGAATAAATAATGGTTTCCCATTATTGCAAAAATGTCGTCTATATCATTAAATGAAATTTGAATATCATCACTTGGCTTTACAAATGCATGAATATACAACACCAAATTAAAATTAGGTTTTAAGAAACATTGTACTAGTCTTGTACAAATAATCTAATCTAGAAAAAAAGTGGAAAATAGTTTTCAATTTACAGAGTGTATACATAAGCTGTCTAAATTACTCCACCCCCGCCCTAAAACACTAAACTCAACAATCATCAAGGAGCTATCCCCTATAGGAAATAAAATATTGAATTTGTATCCTGAACATTTTTTTTTTCCTGCGGTAATTTAGGAGGTCTATAACCGCTCAGTGTGCCACACAGAAGCGTATTTATTTAACTTTGGAAAAGCATTCATATGTTAAATTAAAAATTTCAGAAAATAAACATTACTTGTTAGCAAAATATAAAAAAATACACCAGATCAATTTTGAAGTTCAGTGGGTCACATATCTGTAAGGGTCGTTCAAATATTCCCATGCCTCATTTAACACTTACTAAGTATCCAAATAATAAAACAATAAACGATAGTTTAAAATGCACTACAAAATCGGGTTTTGTACTCAACACTTGCTAAGGAGAAGGGGGGGATGGATGCTCTCCCCTTCCCCCATTTAAGAAAATTACCCATTCCAATTATTTTCCTTGTATACTTCCCAAAAACGTCACTTCCTCCCTTCGAGTAATTTTAAACTCACCCTCAACTGGAAAGTCCTGCTTGGATATAACACAGATCATTTCAGTCTATTCATAATAAGAGTGAATTGGGGAGGAACAAATTGTAACAGTTGTTATTCTTTCCAAGTATTAGTTACTTAACTTACTTATGCTAAGTTAATAACCTAGTTGCAATAGATAACCACGCAAATTGCTAATCTTCATAGTGCTGAAGCAACTAAACAAAATCAGGCCCTTTCCACATTTCTCCATCTAAGTTCTCCAGTTCACTCTTATTTTGAACATGCCAAAGAATGCAGCAAGTTTATAATGTTCAAGCTTACCAACATGACAGATTTGCATAAAAATGATAAGGAAGCAGTCTGGTCTATTTCTATCAAGAAGAACCGTACATAAATTCACACCTAGTGGCCAGAAATAAAACTAACAGGAAGCTATCTGAAAGTACATGTACTGTGCTTTAGATTGGCTTTCAGTAGGGCCTATATATTATCAGTAATATTCCAATAATATATTCAGTATATGTCAGTAATATAGTGCCAATATCATTTAATCAGCATTGTTATAACTGTTGGTGTCAGCACGGTATTTGGCAATATTGGAATACTTGAACCAATATTTCCAATATCTGCACCAATAAAACCAACAACTTATTTGCATTTACAAATTTACCGGTTAATACCAAAATACCAATGCCTAACACAACCAGCATAATTAGAGTTACTGGTATCTTGTGTTTGGTAATATGGCATATATATATTTTAAAATATTGGCCCAATATTTTCCCCCAGTAAAGTCAATATTAAAGCAGTGTAAAGTATAAAGTTTTACGAAAAGACAGGTGAAAATGCACTTTTCAACATTATGCATGGTGAACAGGGAAATTATGCTGAAGTAACTTACCAAAATCAGTTTTTTTCTTTCTGACTGGTAGATATAACTACCCCATGACAGTTCTGGCAGTTCACTCTTTTTTTGAACCTGATATGGCATAAAACTTATCTGACGACAAAAAAAATCAACCTTTTCTTGAGAATAGTAAATATGTGGGGAAAATTTTTCTTCCATTTCTAGTAGTAATGGTCACATTACTTAACCACAAGTGCTATTAAAGCGTGAAATATTTCACGATAAATACAAATTATATATCTTTTATTACAGCCTCTTTGAAGAGAGCATGCAATTTCGCGAAATTTCATATTATTATTAAATCTGGATTATCCGATGCTAATTCAAAAATAAATGGGGCAGTGTCCTATAAAATTTCAAGTGTAAGACTTTTTTATTAAGGGTGTGTGAGTGGGGGGATAGCCACAAAAAAAAATTGGGGTAAATGTGATTTAATCGTGAAGGTACGAATATTATAAAAACATTACGAAATTTCGACAATGCAATAATCCGTGTCTCACTATTATTATGCCTAATAATTTGGGAGCAATAACCACTTTTCTTAAAATTTCAATTAAAAAAAATAATACACTGTAATGATTACTGCTTCAGAAAAATCTCAGCTAATTTTCTCACAAGTTCTTCTATTTATTACCAATTCATCCAGCACATCGTGGAAATTACTCTATTAATTAAAAATAATTAAAATTACAGTTATTAGCAATAACATAATGCAGTTAATCCCCGTTATCAAAGAAGATCCAATAGAATGTGTATCATCCTATTTTAATAATTAAGCACAGGTATGGTTAAATGTATAACTTTCTCGTAAATATCAAAGTAAAAGTGCAATTAATGCGTCAGGATTCAGGGCAAGCGAGAACTGGCCAATAGCGAGTGTTCTTGTAGGTCATTTGGGGGTCATCCCTGAGCACCGTAGCACTCATCACGTGCAATTGCATGCTCTGGGAAAGATATAGGGCGGAGTAATACAATTCAGTCAGACCCTATGAAAGTACAACTTGAACGGGCAAACCAACATTCACTGAATTAACTAGCATTTTTGCACAAAATCACTCGTGTGGGCTTCATATAAAAGACAAGGGGGACTGGCATCCCCGTGCATTTTAAGTGGAAATCTCACACTGGTGCTTTTCGGGAGTGTTTGTTCAACGATACAGAAGGGAAAAATAGTTTGCACTTATTTCAAAAAATATAAGGTAAGTTTTCTCCAAATATGTTTTCTTACGATTAAGCTATAATTTAGGTTACAGAAATTCTAAAATGAATGACATATTATATCATCAATATTAATTACAATTATCAAGGAAATGCCCACAAATGCAAACGAGCCAATTTTTAATTAAGATTTTTTTTATAAATAATAAAAAAAAAATTTTAATTAAAAAATTTTAAATTTGCAAAGAGTAAATTTTTTAGAAATTGTCAAAAACAAATAAAAATTTTAAATTTACAAAGAGTACGTAGCCTACATTTTTTATAAATTGCCAAATCCTGTCAAAATTTAAACTTTTTTTGTTTTAAAAATCATTCAGAATTTTGAAATTCACAACGAGTAAATATTTTTGAAATTGCCAAAATACTTTAAAATTTTCACGAAAGTTTTTTCATAAATAAAATTTATTTGATGAGCATTACAGAGATTTCTCTCTAAGCTTTCCTTGAAAATTAAATTATATATTTTAAGTAAAATAAGAGTAAATATTTTACAAATTGTCAATTCCTGTATGCCAATGAATGACTTTTCTAAAAAAAAATTGTATGGCATTATACAGTTGTTATTTCTCACAAATTTTCATTGCAAATTCTTCATAATGACATTTCAAAAAAAATTCTGGGAGCTTTCGTAGAATTTTCTATCAAATTATTACAAAGATTTCCATAAACAAAATATCTACTTTTACATTAGATAATTTATAAAATATTATTATACAATTTTATTTCATAGAAACCATCTAAAAAGCCCTCAAAGCAAGTCACGTAGAATACTCTCAGACATTTTTTTTCTCAATTAACTAAGGTTAGAAGTTAATTAATGTCAACATCATTATTTTTAGTAATTAAGTTTTCTTTAAGTCAACAATGCAATATTAAAATATTTAGTCATGCTGAATTTTCTATAGGATGTGTACAACTAGTTCTCATATAGTACTAGGCCTACAGTAAAAACATAATCAAATTTTTCTTTCAGAATTTTTTTAAATGAGATATATTGATTGACTTGACCTGGTTGAATGTTTGACCAAATTGTATATAGCCTATATATATATATATTTTTTAATTTATATATGTTAACCAATGAAGAAAACTGAGTTATCGTTTTACTTATTTACAAATCACAATTTCCCTTTGTTATCAACTTAGCAATTTTTTGTCCATCAGTTTCTATACGTATTATTAAAAACTATCTTGCTAAATTTTAAGTAATTCACATTTTTTAAGTCTCATCAAGCAATTTTTTTAGTTTAAGTACCTTTTTACTACATTGTATTTTTTTAAATTGCTTCAAAAGTTAATGAAGACCAGTAGTCTGCCCTTTCAAAATTCAGTAAAAAAAAAAACAATAAGAAAAAAAGAAAATTGGGCTTGACCATCCAAAATGGGGTCAAGTGATTTGACTTTAATGTGAAAATATAAAAAAAATTGAACTAGTTTCAAATATTAACAACAATGCTACCAGAAACTTGTCTGAATAACTTGAAAAACTTCCATGCACGCAAACCCCTCAAAAAACAAGTAAAAAAATACGGTTCACTTTCGAAATAAAACTCCAAAATATTTACCCAAAAAAAGATATACCAAGCAAGGTTACAGCATAAAAAAACCAAACTTATGGGCATCTTAAAAGCTTCTATTGTGTTCAATAAAATAAATTATATTAAAAGAAACTTTTTTTCTCAAAATTTTGAGAGCGATGGCCCCTATAATGTGATGTGCTTTCTCATCTCAATTTGTGCGTGTCACAAAGCATCAAAACTATTAATTTAGGTTAGTAGACTGAATGCAAAATAAGCAACGTCATAGATTTACATAATGCTAAAAAATGACGAGGAACTCAAAATTCTGCCCAAAAATGTAATTTTTAAATAATATATTTATGAGACCAGCCATTATTACAATTGTCTTCGCAACAAAGTGTGTACAAATACAAATGTAACACGCAGGCTCAAAAAAAGCAGAATATACATTTAAACAAAAATACTGATCCAATTTAAAAGAAAAAAAAATTACAATTACTTGTTGAAATTCCGACGGTTCAACGGACATCCATTATTTCATGAATCATCTTCTCATCATAACATTTCATTTGTGTGTGAGATGATTTTTTTTCGGATGAACAATTCCCATGCAAATAACTTCTTATAAAGCAGATGTACAAAGCACCTAAGTGTTACTTTAAGGCATCGTCGCCATTTGCTAAATGGCCGGAACATCAAATTTAGCAAACCGTTAATATAAGTAAATAGCTGATCATTAAATGTGGATGTCATTGTTGAAGAGCTGGGGAATGTTGCAGAAAATTAGTTAATAATACGCATGGACAAATGTTTTGAGTACTGGGCTTGCTTCTCCAGTGAGTTGACTAATTATGGCTCGAATCAGATTCTCCAAAATATTTTTTTCCTGAGTAATTACAAGTGGGTATAATTGAAAACGATGTTTCACAACAATCTAGGCCACTGAAAAACAGGGATAATGGAAGAATAGAATCGTGTGGTTTTTAACTTTCTCCTGTTTTGACAAACAGAAACTACTTTCTATGCTGGTAATCGCATAGGCCTATCCATGTTTTCAAAGCATTTCCATTATAACAGCATACACAATGCCTTGAATAAGAAATCAGTACACCGCATGCATTTCTGAACTGACAGGATTCACGTGTTCCTCCAACTCAAAATTTACCAGTGTGACCATATAGCTATTTTGCAAAATCCCCCCAAAAACCTCCAAATAGTTCTAGGTTCTAATATATCAGGTCCTGCAACTTAATTTGAACTTATAACTTCAGGATGATTCTTTCAGACCCAAATCTGAAAATCCTGAAACCTCATTGAAAATCTCATTGATTGTCATCTATCTGTATACAAATGGATGACAATCAATGAGATTTTCGGGACATGAACGCACCTCCAAAGTTGTCAGGCAAATGACATGGCAGCAAGTGCTGAAAGTGGCAGGAGTAGTAGCACCACTGATGATGCAACACCGCTTGATCACATGCCTTGCAGAACATGGGTGCCACTTCCAGAACTTGCTGTGATGTCATATGCCCTGAAAAATCTCATTGATTGATGATTTGTTTACGAGGTATATCACAGTTTGAGGGTTGTCTATATACAAAATCACCTTGTATTTAACTAAAGCTAAACAATATCCAATACAGTCATTGAGAAATTATTTAAAAATGACACTGTCACAATGACAGGTTAAATCTATTTATATTGGGAGTTGCTTTTAAATAAAAGCATAATAAGAATTAACTAAATTCCATTCTTACTATAAGAAATCGATTATAATAAAATTATTGTATTTTTAACAAATAATGAAAATATCATCATTGGTAGAACCTACTATCTGTATGTGGAGTGCCATAGAGGACGTCATAGGGAGACTAGAATATAACAAACTCTGTACGTAAACTCGTAAGACAATCCATGACTCCTAGTTGTCTAGATACGACATGTGCTGTATGGTCAAGGGTTTTTTAAGGGCCATCGTGCATCCCCCCCTTCTTCCTTGATCCCCAGTATTAATGGACTATTGACCAGGTTGTCTGGCCAAATCCAGTACATGTAACGAATTTCCATGACATTTCCAGGTTTTCCAGAAAAATTTTCACAAATTTCCAGACCAAACCGAAGTAATTTTTAGCTCATTTTTACTGACATATGCAATTAAAACTGTAATATTTGGCAACTACCCTGGGCCTTGCCCCAAAATCCATTTTTTTCCCCAGATCAAAAAATATTGTTCATGGCCTGCAGGCGAAAATCTGAAGGGTAACAAAAAAAATTACAGAAAATGGCGCCGCAGGCGAACACAAAAAAACTAAAATTGGGCTAAGAAAAATCACCAATAGTGCCTAATTTTCCATTTTATTTAGATTTTCCAGACACAAGACTAAATTTCCATGACATTTCCATGACATTTCCAGACAATACTGATTTCCATGACATCTCCAGGTTTTCCAGACGGCCAGACACCCTGGTCAAATTGACCCATATTGCACAAGCTAGGCTAACTATCACATTTTACTAAAGACAACAGAACCAAATTGAAATCACAATATTATTACAGAATTTAACTATTATAGGAAACCCATAGAATCATTAGAAATCTTTATGCCTTGACCATCGCAATTCCATAAACAAGTAATGTCATTGCTTTGATATAGGCCAATATATTCTAAAGGTATCAAAAATAACCCTCACGACATGGAAAAGCAGAATGGCTTGGACAACCCATTCTCAAATCCAAAATTTAACTCAATACAAAATAACGTTAAATATTACATGTACAAGTAGGCCTATTATAAGATCACCCTAAAAACTTTTAGTGAAAAAAAATGCATTTCCCAAAATTTCACAACCATGCTCAGTCTACTTATTTGATAAAAAAATAGTTTTAAAATGTTTAATTGAGCAATAAATGAAAAACGTCATCAGGCAGCACTTGTATATCAGTTCGCTAGTAACAATTTAATCAATGGAGCCCTATTGATGTTCCTGAGCATTTTTGAAAGCTCGACCTCATGACGTCTTCTACAGCTCCACAGCAAACAATATTTTACGCATTTATTTCTTTAATTTCTTATTCAACTACTAGACAGAACATGGGTGTGAGATTTTGGGGAATGTATTTTTTCCCACAATACTGTCTGTTGGGAAAAGAAATTTAGGTGATCTTTTCCTACGGTCTAGTGATGGGAAGTGGTCAGTCGAGATAATGACTTCATGTTTCATAATAATTTGCTTGTTTCAGGTTGAAAAACAAACTACACAAAACAAGACAAAAATGAAAATTTGCGCCCTCCATTCGTTGCTGTTATTAATCTTAGGTAAGTGGAATGATCAAAAAAGGCCAATCAACTATAGGTTTATGTATTTCGCTGGCGAACTTCAAGAATGCTATTCAAATCTTTGGGGTAAACCCAGTTTTTGTATCAATGCGTGCCACTGCCGGACGATATTATACAGAAACAAAACAGCCTTATTAAAACAAAGATTTAAGTTAAAAAAAATGAGTAGAAAAACGGCGTGAAATGTAATTCCAACACGCTCCATCACCTACTTCAGCCTTGGTACCAGGAGCACCAACAGACATCTTCGATAAAAAAGATATTTAAGGCAAAAAATGGCCCTTTTCATATCCTAATAATTGGGTCAGACGGATTGGTAATATGAAAGCAAAGAATAGAAACAAAAGTCATACATATTTTCTGGAAACGCCGCCATTTCAAATATTTTTCAGACAAAAACTGCATTATATTGCCATAATTAACGTAACTGTTATTGTATCACAATAATCCACAGCTTATCAGACCATGAAATGGTACAATTGGCCCACATCTCCACCCCCACTTATTGCAAAATTATCTAGATTATCAAACAAATCCAGTCTGCTCAAAACTAGAATGAACTGGAAAGAAACTAATTACCATTATATTTCGGATATACATAATTACCAGATTTTACCTCCCCTCCCCCACCCCGCCCACAGAAAAATGTTTCTGTCATAATTGCATGCAAAATAGAACATTAAAATGCACTCGAGAAAAAATGTAGTAACAAGCTTACATTCTCATTATTACGAGCAAGTTTGTAATTTATGTAAAAGGGACCTTATCCATCCAGGTAAAAATTATTTTTACCCTTGCTGTTACCGTTGTTACCACCTGATAAATTATTACCAATCTTAAGGTGGGGCTTCCCACGCCATTAGTTGCAATGCAAGCCAACAGATGGCGCTCCCAATTTTGCTGGGAGTCAAT
>JAQIXP010004294.1:0-11740 GCA_034700285.1 Proteroiulus fuscus
ACATATACACATATATATATATATATATACACAATAATTATTCATAAAGCCATAATAATGCCATACTCTTATCCAAAGAAGTCATATTTTGGACCTGAACAGTCTAGAATATATACACAATGTTTTTCAATGACCTTGACAACTGAATAGGGACAATTGGATAGTTGAATAAAAACCTTTTTATTCCTAAATTTATGACCGAGAACTGTTCATGCGAAGCTGAATAAAGAGCCTGTTCTTCTTCATTTCCTGAAAGCGATAGAAAAGTAATCGATTGATGTCCCTGCGGCATATGTAAACAATAAATATGGCGATGCCCTGAAACCCAGCAATTCCTTCTGCTACTAGCCAGTATTGAATACTGATTCGATATTTCATTAGCCACATTATAGACTTTATCACCCAGCAGATTCCGTTGATTATAAATAGTTTGGCGCATATTTTTAATCTGAAATTAGATGAATTTAGTTAGCATCATGATCGTGTGTAATTGAATTTTTTTTTCACATTAAGAATTAACCTAAAGGCTTGACTATGTAACGGGCAATTCTTTTCGTAACCAATGCAACTGTGCAAGCATATCTGTGCAATGTGAATTTCCTAACGCGACTACATACACCTGTTAAAAATAAGATAGGCACTGGGAAATTACACAGTTGAACCTGGAAAACTCAGGGAAGTTGATACATTTTCTCTAAAACTTTAAAGAACATGTCTGAATACTTGAAAAGTCAGGGAAAATGTTTTGATTTATGTTAAAAAACAAAACTTTCTAAAAGCTATGGTTTGGATACAGCAGAAATAAACAGAAAAAAATAATATTGGAAAGTTTACTGTATAAAAGTTTTACTTGCATACTTACAACTGGATTTTCCGCTGCTTAATCACAAATCTTGTGCGTCTTGTCGCACAGTAAATTTTGCAAATGGTGCCAACCAGAAATACGAAGTTAACGGCTACTATAATTAACAAAATCCCGTAGTAGAAAATCAAGGCAGAGGCATTGTCTTGAAACCAGCAAAAATTCCAAAGACCAGGACGTATGACCATCCAATTTAACATCGTAGACACTTGGTCAATGGCGATAAGTGCACCAGTCAATAGAAAACTGAAGAACCACACAAATAGAGTATAGTTCACAAATCTACGGTTTTCGCCATTCTTCCTATTCAGGGGATGCACATTCACAATGACCAAATACCTCCACACATCATATGAGGAAACACACAGCCAGAAATAGGATGTCATTGCTGCCAAGTAGTGGCAGATAAAAAAGGTGTAACACGACGCATGGGAGATCTCATAGTTGAAAAATTGTTTAGTTGTCAAAATTATTAAATAAATTGCTGTGCTTATGATATGACCCGATATGCACTTCTCATGGCAGGTCATTTTGGCAGCCAATTGTTGGCATAAAAATGTCAATATTAATGCCAGTGTTGAAATGCAGTACAAGGCTATGTGTTCCACAGTAAGCGGATGCTTTGAGACACGAGGATTGTCACTAACACACAAAATCACTGCATCATTTTCTGCGCGTAATTGACGGTATTCTCCTAAAGGGTATGTTCTGTACTGGGTTTCAAGAAATGCGTTTTTGTCACCATCGAATTTGACATACCATTTCATGACACGTAATGTTAAATGTGGGTCACATGTCAGAAAATGGATACTTAGAGGATAGCACACTGTGGCAGTGCCATTGTCATCAATGGTGTACAATGTCTTCTTGATGTCAATTATACCAGTTTCCGTTTTCATGCTTAAACTTTCATTTGGCAGTAGTTCGTATTCAAATGGTTGTAGTTGAATGTAGTTGCACCTGTTGGTGGCATTGAATGGCTTATCACATGTAATGGCTTTGCCTGCACTGTCAATGTAATAATCTCCTAGTGATGCAAACAGGATATTGTCAACAAACAAACTATAGTTGAAGATTTTGTAATGATTAGGGTCATGGGTTGTTAGGGTGCAAGTCAGAAGTTGTGGCGAGGAAGGAACACAGAAGTAACTTGTTTGGTTCTGTAAGTCCTCCTGTCTGGCATGAAATTCTGTAATGTGAGAACCGTTTAGAAAATGCTGCAGTATTTCTGTATCAATTGTTGTATTGGTGCAGTAAGGAACTTCCATCTTGCTGTTCAATGTTTTAGACTTATCATCTTCCAAAATGTTGACATCAGCTGAACCAGTTTTTCCAGAGATGCCACTGTTGCAGAAAATTATTGAAAAAGTTATGAATTTAATCACGAATGTACTTATATGATACATTTTCTTACTTGGAAATTCATGCAAGATGTTACCTCTATTTTAGTTTGTCTGAAATGATATTCTTTTTCACAAACGGGCTTTGTCCATTTTCAAAGTGAGATGTTGACTCCCAAATTAGGTGTATCAAGTATCTTGCCAAATTATTATTGACTCTTAACAAGTTTTTTATGTGTAAATTGTTTAGAATATATGCTTGCCAAGCAAACAGATCCTTATTGTTTTCCAGTCCTGTTTGATGTGATATCATTTTAAATATAAATAAACAACTAATTGCTGCAATTATGGAAATTCAGTATCTTGGCATTGTTTCCAAGCTTTTAAATCTCAGCTGTTTCTTTTTTAATTTCTTAATTTTTGATGTGGCAGTAATGAAACTGCTTTAAGGCTGATATGTACAAAATATTGAACCTAAGAATAACGTCATTTGGCCCAATCCTTGATCGGCTCCTAACTTGCCCTGCAAGATTGCTCATATTTTAATTATGAATTTTTTGAAATACGAGTATATTTCTCCAAGTCGATTTAAAACTGTTCGAGAGACGTCCTGGCTGCTGATGTACACTGCAAATACAGCGATTCCTTGAAATCCTGTTATACCATCAGAAACTAGCCACTGAGGAAAACATATGTGAATTCGCAATAACCACATTATGACTTTAGTCACCCAGCAAAGGCCCATTATGATGAAAAGTTTGGCGCTTATCTTCAATCTGAAATGAAAACGACAAACATTATTTATTAATATTTAGAATTTTATATTTGATGATGTCTACCAGGTTTGAAAGTTGCTAGAAGTCATATTTTGGCTACGATAATAAACGCTCATTCTATTTAAATCAAACGTCATAATTGTTGTACGATTTTAAAAAGGACAGCATTTCAAATTTTTGCAAGGTAACACTTGAAATTGACCAAGTATAGTTAGTTAATATACAAAAAATAATTGCTTAAAAATCTATACTTATTATCCAAAAAAGAGATATTTTTATGTTTGACCAGTCTAGTAGACACCATGTTCTTGGAATGATCCCTAAATGCTTTGCTTACAAGGAGATACTATTCTTCGTGCTTGTGAATCTCGTATGTTTGCTGATGCAACCAATGTGGCAGACGATGCAGACCAAGAAAACAAAATTCGTAACCATGAGAATCAAGAGGATGCCATAGTAGAATAGCCAAGATGAGCCATCGTCTTGAAACCAGCAAAAATTCCATATGCCAGGATGAATTCCCGTTAAGTTTTGTACTTTCTCTGACTGGTCAAAAGTGAGTACGGTGCAGTACAAGAGAACACAAGTGATCCAAACGAAAATAGTGTAGTGACAGAAACGACGGTCCTCGGCTCTCCTCTGGTTACAGCTGGATGGCAGGTTTCCGAAGGACTTCCATGCGTCAAAAGCAGAAATACTTAGCCAAAGGTATAAAGTCATGGCTGACAAGTAATGGAAAGTAAACAAACAGTAACAGGCCGCGTGGGTTATCTCGTACTGGAGATACTGGATTGTAATGAGCACGATGAAATAAACCACTAAACTACAAATGCAAGTACAGATGCATCTGTCATGACATGACATTTTGGAAATAGCTAGTTGTTGACATAGTAGGGTCAGTAATAAGCAGAATGTGGAAATGCCGTAAATTCCAATCTGCCACGTGTACAACAATGGATCTCTCGGCTGGGAATTTTCACTTATACATACCTCAAAGTCGTTGGTTTTGCTAGAAAATGAGTACTCCCCTAATTTGTATTCTATCAACTGGTAGACAGATATCAGTGTTAAATCGGGTTTTATGAATATATCTTTTTTCTTTAGTTTCATTTGTAGTAATTTTCTGCAATTTAAGAATTTGATACTTAGTGGGTAGCATACCCTCGTCGTTTCATTATTGTCACTCATTGTGTACAATGGTCTGGCAAGTACTGCACCAGAATCCAAAATAAGCAAACTGTCATTTGACAATATTTCGTACTGTGATGGATTCAGACTGATGTAATTGCACCGTGCTCTAGTGGTACTGTTGTCAAAGGATCTGTCACAGGATATAGCATTGCCATCAGCATCGATGTAATAGTCGCCCAGGGTTGCGTAGAAGCCTGTGTCCAGGAATAGGCTGGTGTTGGTTATCTGGTAATACCCTGGTGGGAATCGAACTTGATTGCATGTTAGTAATTGAGGAGATGATGGAAAACAGTATTGTACTGTCTGGTTGTCTTGTTGTCCTTTGGTGCTTTGGGGAACTGCAAATGTGTGACGTAGCAAACTCTTGAGTAAGCCCTTCTCCAGAGTAACATTTGTGCATGCTGGAGGACTGCTTATTGCGCTTGTTAGAGAAGCAGTAGTTGTATTGGTTTCTGCATACTCTGCATGACAAATGTTAATAATTATGTTAATAAGAAGGAAGATTGCAATGAAAATGTTTTGCACAACTTTTGTTCGAAGCATTTTTATAAATCCATGTGTTGAAGTAAAATTTCTAAGCGAATCCAAGGTATTCTGACTCCAAAGTTTTAATATTACTGCTGCAGTTGGTTATGTATGTTGTCCTTTGAATTTCAATTGAAATAGTCCTTTGAATTTGATTTGACTTAGCTGGAATGTTTTCAAAGCTTTGGAAATGATTTTGGCAAGTATATATTGAATAGATCATGTTAGCTGTATAAGCGGATGTGGCAGAAATAAACAATCATTGAATAACATTACTAACCCGTTTTTATCATAAACTCTCGTGTAGTTTTTAATTTTTGGGATGCTGTCCAAATTTAAGTTTCATATGGTACTAAGTGTACTTTACTGATATGAATCAAGAACTGCAATTTTGGCCTATAGTTCCAATACAGGTTTTATTAATAGTTTAATTATTTCAAAGAATGAAAAGAGGCATTTTAATGTTTTTTCTTTCTGAAAAATATTTTAAAATGGGGATTTAACACAACCTGGAAAACTCAGGGAAGCAAATTTTAAAATAATATTGAAAAAATCTTTTAAAAATACTTTTCGGAGATTTTTCATCCTTCATCTAGTATGACGTTAACTCCAGGAAATATCAGATGATTGCAATGTCTCAATGTTAAGAACTTTATTGAATAAAACAATTAAGTGCGTGCTTTATGAATGAATAATAAAATCTATTTACAGTTATTGAAATTGATTCATTAACAGTCATATATCTTACGTTTATAAAGCTCTCACTGAATTGCAAATAAAAATAGTAGGATACTATACATTATACTTTATTTGGTTATTTGCTTTCACTTTATAAAAAAATCAATCACTGTATCTTAAACACTATTAGTAAGGTTATTGGGTGCATGATGTTAGTTATTATAAAATCATGCAACTATCACCATATATTTGGACTATACGGCTCGTATGTCGACAGCTAATAAGAAGTTTTAAGTTATTCATAACTTTTTGATTATAAATAGTTAATTTTCATCTTTGAGTTGCCTGGGTATTCTGCATTTCGCTGAAGGTCTACATTTCTATTAATAGAAATTAAAAATTAGTAGTTTTATGCAATATTAATTCTTATTTAAAAAAAATTGCAGAATAAAAAGATACTTATTGTTATCCGGATTTTAGTTTGTGCCAAGCACTTGTATAAACAAATTTATCAACCAACAACCTGCTTTATTAAGATTTAATCATACATCTATTGTCTCTGAAAATTTTTAGTCTTATCCTTGTTAATTGATTGCTTTTGGCAAGTTAACTTAAAATTTGGAGTTGAATTGATTGCGTATTAATTCAAACGAATGATGTCTACAAACAATCACAAGAAAAATATTGACCCCTTGTAATGTTATCAACGGATTAGAAATGTACCAGTAGGGAAAATTAATCATTTTCTGACTGACCCACAAAATGCCATCCACAAGCCAACTCAGTCCCATAATGCAGGAGAGTTTAATAGTCAAAGTGGCCAATAATCTGAAAATGATGAAATCAAAAGGATTGCATTATTGTTAAGCTTTTACCTTTAACATTATATGTTTACAAGATCCTTCTTTTTTAATCAACTCTTTATACTTACAAATATTTCTTTTTTCTTCTATTTAACATAATTGCTGTATGTGTTTTTGCTTCATTTACAGCCAGTAAGGTATGGATGAACAAAACTGCATTAATGCCCGAGGAAATAAGTACAAATCCGATATGAAAAATTAATGTAATTACTTTGTCATGAAGAGCACACTCTGCTGTTATCATTGGATATTGAAATATAGAGTTAAGTTGGTTTTCTAAGTTTTGGAGAATGACAAGAATGCTGCACAAAAGTGTTGCCATTCCAAATGCAAATAGGCAATGCCATTTGAAATAGGTTTTGCTATTAAAGGAGGAATTGTTGTAGTGTACTATAGAATGCCATAAATGATAACAGCATATATTCAGCCAGATAAACGCACTGATTCCAGAGAAATATCTGATGTAAAATGAGACAACACAGGCAGTTGGATTGCTGTCATGATTGTTGGTGAAATACTTAATGGTTCTAGCCATAAAATGAACGATCAGACTGGCATTGTGAGCTATAAGGCATTTTGAATAATGAGTCAGTGTTTGCTCCATTAATTGCAAAGCAATGGTGAGAAATAAGCAAATCACCGATAGCAATTTAAATGCTGTTAGCATCTTTAACAAAGACTGAATCTCATTTCTGATTCTGTCACTTTGACATATTGTATATTCGCCATTTTCTGCATGAGTGTAGTAATCTCCAATATCAATGACAGTATCATACAGCCTGTAGAAAAGTTTGAAATCGTTTTGGATAATAGACACATCAGAAGTAATGGTGGTCAGTTTCTCTCTTGGGCAGTTTAAAAAATGTGGGCTTAGTGGAAAGCATGCCTTGACAGTCTTGTCGGTGTTCAATGTGTATTCTGCATGCTGTAGAGTATTTCCTGTGACATTGATTGACAAAGAGATATTTGGATGTATGTAATAATCACCTTGGTGCAATATGACATTGTTGCATCTTGAACTACTCCACTGAGAACTTGTGAAATCCTTGCATATCAGTACTTCTCCTGTTTCTCCAATGTAATAATCACCCAAGAGCACATTGGTACCACTGTCATGGAGCTTTAAGATATTTTCTGGATAACTGATTGTGTAACATCTTGAAGTTACGCTCACCTGGTTGCAATGCAAAAGTTGTGGAGATGTTGGGTAACAAAAGTTGATCGTTTGATTGTTATTCTCAAACTGATAGTCTGTTGTAACTCCTCCAATATTGTATCCGATCTGGTAGCTGACTTTTTTATTGCCTAAATAATCTGTGAAGTTCGTGGAAGTGGTGACATTGATGCACGTTGGCACTGGTGCTGGGCCTGTCGTAAATGGTTTCCTTGTGCAGGACCCATTTGTCTGGTCATCCAGGATCAAATGACCACTTTCGCCTGGTAATGAATCAGTGATTAGGAAATTTATTGATGAACTTATTAATAATGATAGAGTTGTCGTTATGATATAGCTGCATGATGTCATATTTAGTTTCTTTTCTGCTGGTAGCTAGTATGACTCAAAAATAAGAATTTCAGATAAACTAATAAATTCATTTGTGTTATGTGCAAAAATGTTTTCAACATACATTAAACATAATTACTCATTAAATGTGATATCTGGAATCGTTGGCAACGTTTGATTTTGTTGCAGCATGTGATACTAGTGAATATGTTAGGATGCTACAAGCCAATTATGGTGTTAACCATACCATATTGCAATTATATACTTATACTTTGAATTTATTGCCGGATCTCATTTTAAAGGGACAGTCTCACTTTGAAACAACTTTGAAACAAGTTATTTTTAAACAGTACACATGCAATTACTAGATATTAATTTCTGTACCAATAATAATTGCAGCAAAGTTTTCGTTTTGAAGAAATCACGCCGTTTCCAAAATGCAAAGTAGGCGCCATTTTCCTTAGCCTTCAGCCGCTTTCAGCATGCTTTTTAGCAATGTGACGCCCCCTAGCTAGCACATGTATGTCTATGGCCTCACGAGAGCTCGCGCCTTCATTCCAATAGAAGGCGCCACTATGCTGTAATAAACATGGCGTCTATTAAGGCTTCGCAAATCCAGGTATTCGGATCATTTTATTTATTGATAGATATTGTCAAGTGCAATCGCAATTTCCATTTTAATTATAATTTTTCACGCTCTTTTTATTGAAATCAACTTGTTTCAAAGTGAGACTGTCCCTTTAAACTTATTTTGCAGGGAAGAGAAATAAATTAAGTGTGAAGTCACCAATTTGCACATCCATGAGTTTTCCATGAGAATAAAATAGACAACAAAAAAACAGAAGAAAAAAATGAACGAAATTGTCAAATTCGCCACTTCCTTTTTAATAAAAATCCAGGCATGGAGAATTTTTTTAAATGTAAACTGACGAATTGTAGGCTACTATTCACCACTTCTAACTCTTAGAAATGACAGGTTGTGGCTTATTCGCCACTCTTCACTTCTGTAACTGTAACGATTACGGGTTAAATTAATTTATGTAACTTTAGGTTCATCGGGGACACTTCCAGGATCACGATGGTATAATTATCTCATTTTTGACAAATAGGCGTATTCACCACTTCTGAATTAAGCCATCGATATGTAGTTTTCGAATTAAAAAATTGTGCAGTCGAAAATTGAAGAAAGCTGATGTACATTATTAATAGCCTGCAAAAAAAAGTGTAGGTTTTGCATAAAAATGCTGCAGTTGGACGAATTACATGTAGGCCTATATACTTCAGGAAAAGTGATGTATTATGAAACAGCTGTAATGGAAGAAGTGTAGTTTTTTAAAATACTGCACTCGAAATTTTAAGAGATTATTTTATTGCGGGCAAAAATTGAAGGAAAGTTCCTGTAATTATGAAACATGGGTGGGTTTGGGGGGGGGGGAGAAAAAAACTGCATTTTCCACAAAAATACTGTATAGTCGAAAACAGCAAAAAAAAAAAATCTGGTTAATGATGCAGTTATATATATTGTCTGTTTTACATAAAAAATACTGCAGTCGAAAACTTCAAAAAGTTGATACGGGTCGTATATTGCAAAAAATGAAGGGCTCTAGAAAAGGGGTAGTTTTTACACGCAATACTGCAGTCGAAAATTGACTATAAGCCAATGTGTACGAGCATATTATCCAACAACAATAATTGTGTGATTACTGCAGTTTTAACTCAAAAAAATACTGCAGTGGAAAGCAAAAATATCTAATGTATTTGAGGAAATTTGGTCTGTGCTGGGATATGAGTGTGCATCGAGCCCCATTTTGGAATTTAAATTTTGCCAGAATTTATAGGTGCATTCCTAAATGGGAATGCATGCACGTGCATATTTCAGCAAGCCTAGTGCACTCTGCACGTGCATATTTCAGCAAGCCTAGTGCACTCTGCACGTGCATGGAACCCCATTTTGGAATAGAACAATAGAACAATTTGGTTAGGTGAATGCGCTATTGCACATCGTAAATTTTGGAGAAATATCATTTTTTTAAGTGCTTATTCCTCGCCCCCTACCTAAATGTTGACCGGTGCGTAATGTTTTTCCGCGTTTCATCTTTTCCGCATTTCGTACAATAGCGGTTTTTATTTCTTGTTTGGCTTAGCGCTAAACCCCGGATTATGAAAATAAAGTCGAGGAAAAGATGCAGCCTAGATGCGGGGGAGGAATTGATATCAAATACGCTTTCTTCTCCTCTTGTTGTTTATGAACTCAATAATAGCATTCGTCCTATTTGAATCTAGGGTTTTGTTCATTTGTAAGATTTTTAACCCTGGCCTACTTTTCTCGTTTTCTCTCTTCTTCTTTGCTCCAATTTCTGGCGACTTACATTTTTTGATTAATTTGGAATTGCAAATAGGCCTAGATGTAGCATTGTCGATGGATCCCACGCTACCTTCTTGGAAAAGACGTTTTTTTTTCTGGAGCCGTATTGTTAGATTACAATATTTGTGATTTTTTTTTTTAAAAATCTACTCCAACTTTTTCTTTTCAGGACACGAGGACGCACGTCGTTGCCGAACTTTACGATACGGAGAAGTCTTACGTGGAATCTCTTCAGATTCTCGTCAACGTGAGTTGGATCGATAAATCGTATTTTGTTACCGAAATCAATTTTTACAATTTTTTTTTTTTTTTTTTTTATTTAGAAATATTTTCGACCGCTGAAGTGCCCCGAGTACTCGGGACTCGTGGACGTGAATTTGGTGGACGAAATGTTTTTCGAAATTCCCGAAATCCTCGTCCATCACGAGACTTTTCTGGAAGTTTTGAGGCAGAGGCTGGAAAATTGGGATAACAAGCAGAAAGTCGGAGATGTGTTTGTGGATTCTGTAAGTTGATAGCTTTTGAGGACGTTTTTTTGTGACGGATTTTGGCAGGAAGTGATGTGAACAGTTGAACAGTTTCTGTAGGAACGTGCTTTCCTTATGCAGAAAGCTTTTTTTGTTTGGAAACATTGATGCCAGTTTTCCTGCGGAAATTCGTCACCTTAATTGCTAAATTAATTTGTGTAGAAATTTTTTCTAATGAGATGGAACTCTTGCACGAAGTCATATGCAGAAGCAAGATTCTTGCTATTGCTGAGAAATTTTGGAGAGATTTGTAGAAATCTAGGTTGAATTGGGCTTAAATTCGCGATATTTTTTAAAATCGAAGTTGAAATTTTCCATAAACTGAATTATGGAAATAGTGATTTTGCCCAAATTTGATTTCAGAATCACAATATTTAGACTGAAAATCCATATTTTCTGGAATCGTGATGTTAAGATTTGTGGGAATCGCGATTTTAGAAATTTCAATTTTGCTAAAATCGTGATTTTTAGATCGAAATCCACGTCTGAAGTTTTTTCAGAAGTGGCGATTTTTAAAAACTAATTTCAAGAAACATTTAAATCTTGACAAGGTTATGAAAGGCAGTGATGGGTTACAAATCAAACTGAAAAAGTTGTCCACAAATTTTCAAATTGTTTTGAACAATTAGCATAGCGTTACAAGTACACGGGTATACAGTTATCCGGTTTGACCTAACTCCCAACTACCTTGAAATTAATTATAAATATTTTGGTTTGTGCAAATCATTATTGATGTCGAAACTGCCTCTCCAAATGATTTTACGAAAGTTTGTTTTACAATTTTTCAGTTTACTAAGCAGCAGGTCATCGAAACTTACACAGCTTTCATAAACAACTGGAAGGCAGCCAAGGAGGCCATCAAAGTTGCAACTCAGGCCAAACCTGCTTTTGCCAAGTTCCTGGAGGTAATTATCATACGAGAGCCAAAGAACAGTTCAGGGCTTTAGCACTTTTCAGCTATTTCTTGACCTAGGACCTGTTATCTGGTGTTGAAACTCAAATTTAGTAACGGTCGTAGTTTATGCGTAAAACTATTAAGGGGGCTGTCCACACTTTTAACAGCATGGGCCTATGGGGATTTCAATGTTAAATTCGTTTTCTTCAAACTG
>JAQIXP010004295.1:0-11739 GCA_034700285.1 Proteroiulus fuscus
AATTAATTTCGTTAAATTCAAAACATTCTTGTTCTAAAAAGTCTCAAATGTAACGTGGGTCACCGTGGAATTGCCCCTAAACAGGTATAAGTACCAAATTAGATCACAGAAAAAAATATTAATTTCTGCGGTAGCCTCCATCATTTCTGAGTGCAGGATCACATTGCAAGGTAACAAAAAGGGTTAGCCACTTGTGATCTACCTAAATCTAGACAAGATCACCAAATGAAATCTCAGAAAATCACAATAGGGCAGTGCGTTCGCGTTTTCGCGGTTGGGTTACAACCTATCAAGTAGTTAAAAAGTACTTGTGAACTGGATCACAAACACGCATGATCCGATCACAACGCTAAAATACGAATATTTGAAGAAAAAAAAAGTTTACATGTAGGCCTAATGTCGGGTTAAAAAATTCTGAAATTAGGTCCTAATAAACTCTTTGGTGTCAAAAAAGTGTTATATTTTGTGCTCAGAACTTAAGTTTAGTATGAAAGAAAGGTAAGACGAAAAAAGTTTAAACTGGTGAACTAAAAAAAGGCAAGCCTTGACCTTACCAGGTTACAAAATGTTACAAAGTTGCTTAAAAACTGACAAGATTTTTATGCAAAAAAAATTCCCTTCCTGTAGGCCTAATAATTAAATTATACATAAATAGTGACCACTGGCTATCCTGATTAAAATCCGTGTCAAAAACGAGGATATAAAATTCGTTTTTAAGACATAATTACATATTAATTAATAATATTTTCTTTTTTGCAAAAAAAATTATATCAAAATAATGCTAGTCCTGAAGCTCGCAAGTAGGCTTGAGCACCATTTTTATTGATATTTAATGCTTTCTAAGCAGAGGCATTAAGACCTTGTTAATCCAGAAATCTTGCAATAATTAAAGGTGTGGAACAATCAAGGTATATTATTAACTTTTTTAAAAATAAAATTACATTGTTAAAAAAAACATGCCTTATTTTTGCTATCTAAAGCTCGGCCCTTGGCTTTCGGCAAACGGGTCGACACCTATCTAAACTATGCCAAATATTTCACTCACTTTCCTAATTTAATTTGATTATTTCGAGAAAAAAATAAGTTTGAAAAATTGACATTTTTTATAAATTAATTACTATAATTTTACTAAATTAGGGTTCCCACTCAAATCGACAACAGAAAATGTCCGCTCAAGTGGAAACTATAGGCTCAATTTTTGATAAAAAACACAACAAATAAATTGAACAAAGAACAAAAACCGCACCATTACAATTTTCTGTTAAAGGGACAGTCCCACCTTACCTCGAGCATTTTTTGCAAGAAAGTGGGGGAAAAAAACAAGAAGAGCGTAGAAATTAAAAATTAATTTATGATTACCATTCAATAGTTATTAATTTTGAAACATGCCAATGTGGACAAAATTGTCGATGGTTGATAGTCGCCATGTTGGGAGTCATTTTGTCAATTCCTCTAGTAATAATCTTGATGGTATACAAGTTTTTTGCATTAACAGAGAATGTGCATAACTATTCCATAGCGATAAAGTGAAGCCAACTTGAATTCCCCTTTGCACGCAGCGCCATTCTGCCTGGGTGGAGGACTATTATAAAAATGGCGCCTATCATCTTCCTTTGAAAACAAACAACTGTTAACACTGACCTTCTTTATTATTAATAATCTTAATTTTAAGATTCTTTTGTCTCAAAGTGGGACTGTCCCTTTAACTTTCAAAGTTTTCAGAACTGGTTTTTTTTTTTACTCTACCCAAAAACTTAATTTCCAATGCTGTCCTATAACTTAAATAACTTATTAGTCGCATTGGTTTTGTCGTTCAATGGCATATATACGTTTACATGGGCGGCTTTTTTACATCTTAAATATTGGGCAAGGCCATGCCCAAAAAATTTTGTTAACAAAACAATTTTTTCATTTCACAAAATGAATGACATCTGACCTGAAGTAGGGGCCAAGGTTTTCATTCACAATATCCTTTAAAGGAAAATTAATGTTCAAAAATGGTAAATTAATGTCGCAACACCCAGCAATTTCCACCCAAATTTAACAAAAATAAAATCAGAAATTAATGGCAAAATGGCGGCCTATTAAAGAAATTCACTGTTGAATGCTGAATTGGAAGTTCTGAATAAGTTGAATTGACACTGTATAGGAACTTATGACTAATTTTAGGATGCTTGTCTTGTCACATTGGTGCCCTTTATCAGTGACACTACCAACTTACTATAGTAAACAAGTGTAAACTATACTCATGTCACATTGGCGCCCTCTATCAATAACCCTACTAACCAGTAGGCAAATGTCATAATTGCGCCCTCTATCAATAACACTACTAACCAGTAGGCAAATGTCATAATTGCGCCCTCTATCAGTAACACTACTAACCAGTAGGCAAATGTTCCACTGGCGCCCTCTATCAGTAACACTACTAACCAGTAGGCAAATGTTCCACTGGCGCCCTCTATCACTGACAATAATAACAAGTAAGTAAATGTAAATAACTCATGTCACATTGGCGACCTCTATCAGTAAACTACCAATTAGTGAGCACATGTCAATTTATGTTACACAGGCGCCCTCTATCAGTAACATTACTAACCAGTAAGCAAATGTCACACTGACGCCCTCTATCAGTAACACTACTAACTAATAAGCAAATGTAAACTATATGCATGTCACTTAACGCCCTCTATCCTTGACAACACCAACTATTAGGTAAAATTAAACTCATACTACACTGGCGCATTCTACCAATGACAAAAACAACTCACGGTAATGTCTATATGTATACAATTCCCACTACATTTGCGCCATCTATACCCAAATTACGTCCCATTTGTGATGCATTATAACCTCCCAAAATGTATACAAAAATTCACCTAACTGCCTGAAATTTATAAATGATGGGCAAAATTTGGAAAATTTTCCAAAATTGACGCATTTAAAACCAACAATGTAAAGCTTACAACATAAAAGATAACAAAATTCAAGTTCTTACCTGATGAGAAGTTGGGTAACGGCACATCCTTGGTGATATTCTCGGCCATGTCATTAATCCCATAGAGTCCCAAGAGTTCCTTCATGGTACTTTCCGCATAGTCCTTCATGGTGGATGCATCAATGGCAGTAGTGGGCATGGGTCCTCCGACCCCTTCGTGTCCATCTTCGCACTCGCGCACGGCCTTCGCCAGGTCAAAGGCCGCGGCGCGGGCGGCGGCGGCGGCATGGGCGGCCCTCATGGAGGCACTGGAATGGGTGGCCGACGGTCCGTGCAAGCCCAGCAGGGCGGCCGAGATGCCCGGCATGGGCGGGAGGGCATGTCCGGCGGTAGCCATCAGATGGCGATAGGCTGCGCTGCTGATCATGCTGTCACTTCCGGTGGTGCCGGATGCATTGGGCACGGTGGTGAGACTTGTTGCATAGTTTGGTTCCACGTTGGAGGAAGAAGAATTCAGGACAGGTCCTTTGGACAAGTCAATTGCATCACAGATGGCATCGTCGTCGCGCTTGCTCGCCGTCTCAGGGCCCCGGCTGATGGTCAAGTCCATGGGGGCGCCAGCCGCAGCCCGGTCTTTGGCTGCTACATGCGATGCCGGGGATCGCGACCGACACATGGTTGAGGCACAATCGCTGAGGTCTAACGGTTGGTCGCGCCTTCCCGACGTCTCTGGAAGGCTGCTGCCAGGCGGCGACGAGGAGAAGTTCGATGGTGCCAGCAGGGTTTTGTCGCCGTCGCCATCTTTAACCGACGATTGCGACATGGAATCGAACCTCCGCCTGTCCCAATTGTTCCCCAACTGGTATTCCGCCATGAACTCACTATCAGCCAGTTCCTCGCCTACGTCGTAGTTCTGATACACAATGTTCCTAGGCTTAAAGTTCTTGCGCTTATTCCGCCTCTCCGACGTTTCAATTTTCACCAAATGATTATTGAGCTTGTCGCCGACGGGGCTGCGATCTGCGCCAAAGATCGCCGAGCTCCGAACGCCGCGATCCTCCTTATCCTCCATCAGCTGGTAGCTCTCGTCGTCGCCATCGTCGCCTGGCCCGCCCTTCGTATCGATGCGCAACGAGTGCTCGTCGGAGTCGTCTGAATCAACGCACCGCTCCAAATTGTCCATGTCGTCGCCGTCCAAATCCTCGTCGCATTCTGGCCCGTTCTGGCCGGCCTGCTGCATGTAGTCGTCCACATCGGAATTGACCTCGTCGCAATCGTCTTCTTCGTCATTGCCGACGCCATCGTTATCGCAGCTGCCGATATCGTCGCAGAACGTGGGCGACGCCATGGCTTCGTTGCCGCTCTCGCTGTGGTAGCTACTGCGCGACGACTCCGGATCCTCGTCGTCCGAGAGCTGCCTTGAAGCCGCGACGTCCATGTCGAAGCCGGCATTGTTCTTCAGCTTGTCGCAGATGGCATTCACGTGGAGTCGCTCGTTAGAGGGCGCCCTGATCTTGTTGTTGTTATTGTTGTTGTTGTTGCTGGTGTTGCCGTGATCCGCCATTTGCAGAACCGACAATTGCTCTTCATTGAGATCCAATTGTCTGGATTTGTTTTTCGTTTTGGTCGTGGGTTTGGCACAAAAGTCAGAGGTCGTTGCTATCTCATCATGTTGCATCCACAACTGACCCTAAAATAATTAAAAATAAAACACAAATTAATAACTGAGAATTTCTAGAACTTTAAAAGTATACATTTCTGAATGTGAATCGACTGATGGCTAACGGCTTGCACGTCAATCGGCTGATGGCTAACGGCTTGCACGTGAACATGCCTACAAAAGTCAAATCCAGGATCAAATTTGCATTTTCAAGGCATCTCATTTATTCAAAAGTATACCCAGATCTAGTGCATGCACCGAATTTGGTTTAAATATAGAAAAATAGGTATAGATCTGATTCTAGATGATCTGACTTGATCTGATTCATGTTATGGCGAAATCAAGACAGGTGCATTTTCAATCAAGTGACAGATCACAACTAATTTACCAGCCTTCGTATTTAATAAGAAATCTACCCAGATCCAGTGCTCTGAATTCTGGCCTAAATTTAGAAAATGAGTATAGATCTGATAAATGATCTGACTTGATCTGGTTGCTGTTAAGACGAAATCAAGGCAGATTCACTTTGAATCAAGTGACAGATCACAACTAATTTACAAGCCATCATATTTATTTAGCAATCTACCCAGATCCAGTACGTGTACTGAATTTGACTACATGACATTTATAAAATGGGTCTAGATCTGATTTCAAATGATCTGGGTCCTAGTAAAGCGAAATCAAGTCATATCCATTTTGAATCAAGTCATTTTGATCACAGCTAATTTACCAGCTATTATACTTATTCAGCATCCAGTGCACTAAATTTCACTGAAATTCAGAACATGGGCCTAGATCTGATTCTAAATGATCTGACTTGATCTAGTTAATTTAAAGTCGAAATCAATGCAATTCCATTTTGAACCATGCAAGTGGCAAGACATTCAGAATCCTATTCAGATCACCTTTAACACCAATCACAAATAACTAGATCGAGATCGTATTCCACTAGATCTGACTAGATCTGCCTCTCATTAACACAAAACGAAAAAGAGGAAACTTTTTCATGTTCTTAATGAAACGCAGTGACTATAGCCAAAAGGCACAATTTCAAGGGCAAGAGGGCGCTTCATTACAAATTCCATTTTTAGCCAAAAATTGCATATTTTTTCGCACCATAAATATACATGAAATTACTACTTATCAAAAATGGGCGTTTTCGCCAAAAGAACTTCGGGAAGTTCTTTTCAGCAGTGAAATATTTGAATTTTTTTTACTACCTAGACCTATATTACATGCATGTATATATATATATATATATATCTAAAGGTTATATTGTAAGGAGGGTCGACACATTAATAGCCAAGTTTATTTTTGCCAAAAAAAGAGGCAAAGTATCACCCGATTAATGCTTGTAAAAGTTGCACTAGTGATATAACTAGGGTTTTAAAAAAACCAGTTTAAGGGCAAAAACGCCAAAACGAAAAAGCGTGTTCGCCCCTCGAAAAACTTAAACTACATAAATGTTGAAATCTGACTCAAAAATTACATTAAAAACGACTAAAAATTTGCTAAAAACTACACAAGATGACGGTTAAGTGGGTGCGACGGACATGTAAAAGAAAAAAACGTGTAATAACAAGACGATATGCGCATGTTAATAACCTCAAAATATGGCCGCTTTCATTTTTGATCAAAAATGGGCAGAAAAAATATTAAGACAAAATGATTTGGCAAAGTGAAATTCCTGGCAGTTTTACGAGGATTTTACGATTTCCAAAAAAAAATACCAACACCAAAATGTAAACGGTATTGAGTTTTACACCTATAAACAATGTCTCAATTTCTCACAAAAAAAATTATGGGATGGTAAAGCACCGGGGACACAAAGGAACCAAGCCTAATCCAACAAAAAATTTAAAGGGATAGTCCCACTCAGTAACAAGTCATTTTTAAATGGTACACACATTAATTATTTGCCAAGTACATGTTAGGCGCCATTTTTCCATGGATTTAAGCAAAGTAAGCCAGTTGTTGGCGCCCTCTAGGACGTGTATGACTATGGAGCTAATGCCTTTTATCCAGTAGAAGGCGCTACACAATGTCAGTGAAATGGCGCCTACTTGGGCTTAGGATTTTCATCCAAATTCATGCATTCGGGACATTTTATTTAATGATCAGTATAGGATCAAATCCCATTGCAAATTCCATGTTTATCCTAATTTTTTAAGCTCTTTTTCCTAAAATCAACTTGTTCAAAGAGGGACTGTCCCTTTAAGACAAAAGTGCTTTGCGAAATTGCGCGCCATAGAAACTTTCAAATATTTTATAAAACTGGTTCAAAATGTAGGATCTTCATAAATCACTGATCTCATAGGCGCATTTAGGGGAGGGGAGCCCTAGGGGCCCGGGCCCCCTCCTTGAGATCTGAAATGCATGGTAAAATTCCACCGCCCGCCCCCCCTTGAGATCTAAAATACATTGTAAAATTCCACCGGGGGGCCACCCCTTAACAGCAGGTCTAAATGCGCCTATGACTGATCTCTATTGAGATCACACCATAGGATTATGCATTTGAACCACCAATCCCAGGTAAATCTCAATTCATAGTAGTGAATATTGGTCAGCACAAAGAGAATCCCAAATTAAATAATGTGAATCTTCCTAATGAATATTCAAGAATACTATAGAAGTCTGGATCAGTATATCCCTCTATGAAATTATACATTTGAATCATAGATTTCAAGTAAATCTCAAAACAATAAAAGTAAATCTCAACACAATAATAGTGAATCTTTGGTGAGCGCAAAGAGAATCCCGATTTGATTTACGTGAATCTCCCTGATGATTACTCAAAGAATGCCTGGATCAGTATCACAACAAGGGATTATACATTAGAACTATTGATACCAGATAAATCTCAAAACAACAATATTGAATCTTGGTCAGCACAAAAATAATCCAAATAGAATCAATTCAAATCCCAAATAGCATATTAAACTAATCATTCCTAGCCAAATCTAAAAAAACAATATAACATTGAATCTTGGTTAATGCCATAGAAATCTGTGAGATTCAAATTCACTAGGATTCAAGAATCCCAAATTATTCTGCAGCCTTAATATTTACTAAATTTATACATTAGTAGTAATTTTTCAAATAAAAAACCAAGGAAAATTCTTTCCTGATAAATAGATACAATGTATTGAAACAGTTAAAAAACCAGAAAAAATTTAAACAAAGGGAATATTGAAACTAGACTAAAATTAAAAAGGAGTAAAAGGTCAAGGGGTGTTTTACTATTAAAATCGTGACTTTAAAAAAAATGGCCATGGCGACTTTAATAGCAAAATCAGTCATGTGCCGGCAAAGTGCTAATTTATAACCACTATTTTATTATAAACATATTTACAATGTGGTATTCTGTCACTTTGAAGTATGTAGATTATTAAATACCAAAAAATAATGCATTTTTATTTTCCCAGATAAAAAATGGCTGCTATAGAATTTCTGCTTAGGCTAATCTCGTCTCATAAATTCGTTTTTTAGCATTTGGGGTTTGGCCGAGGAATTTAATAAGAGAGAAAGGATTAGAGCCATGGCCTAGAAAATCAATTAGGAAATGTCATTTTTAGGGTAAATACACAAATCACGATCTATAGTTGTGTCACGTGGGAACGCTAATTTCCGCCATTGTGTTGTCAACATTTTTGATATCTGAATTCCAATCGAAAATTTGGGCAGAGAAATATTTCGGTCCAAAAAGCCTTAGAAATAATGGGTTAAACCTAATAAAACCTCATTAATTTTTTCTCAAAAGAGAAAAAATAATTACAAATCTATATTTCTTATGCATAATGCATAATTCAAGAGATTGGCATTTAATAAGTAAAAATAACTGATTAATAAATCAGATATAAAATAGATTGATTGGTGCTACATCTGATAATAACTAGTAATTTTAATTAATGACGACCTAATTTACTAATGTTAATTAATTAATTGGAAGTTGCTACAATCTATCCCACAATTTGGTATACAAAATCAACCTGATACTAAGATACACGGAAACGCAGCTCCCTCTGGTGGCAAAAGCAATAACCAATTCAAAAAGTTTCGTCATTGGACTCATTCAATTTTGGCTTCAAACAATTAGAATTACACTTGCGTATGGATACATTTGAAGAAAAACTTGGTGAGAAGGCAAGCAAAGGTTGTGTTTGTGTAGTTCAACTCATGACCTTTTCACTAAAGTATAACGCCATCTGTAGCTCACTTTACAAGCTCACATCGATGGCTTAATTCAGAAGTAGCGAATGAGACAAAAGTTGCTTTCGAGATAATAGCGTTTTATGGGAAAATAAATATAATTTGGGAATAAACAATGACTATGCTAAAAAACTAAAATTTAGTAAACAGATGAAACAATATAGGCCTATACATTTTATAGGAAATGGGCTAATTTTTGTTAATTAAATTCATAAATTAATTAAGTAGTCTGAGAAATAAAAGACTTAAAAATGCACATTCGTTAGTTTGACTTTGATTAAGTTTGCAGGAAAGCGAAATGTAGCGAATGGACACATCAATTAGTTTACCTATTGAAAAAAGTGAATGCAAGAAAAGTAGCGAATGTTCGCTACTTGTAACTTTCAAGGATGATAGCTTGTTGGATATTCGCAAGTCTTCACTTCTGTAACTTTAACAATTATTGATTTAAAGTACTTTCTGTAACTTTAGGTTAATTAGGGACACTTCCAGGATCACAATGGTTCACTTATATCATTTTCAATAAATGGGCTCATTCGCTACTTACGAATTAAGCCATCGACATAATGCGTCGTAATGCTGCATTCAAGTGCAAAGCAAAATTCTACACTCGAGTGTACCATTACGATATTGCAAAAACGCACTCCTTTCCAGCAGAAGGCTCGAAAATTAGCCAATGAGGAACAACAGCATCCGCTAGTAAGCCTAAGGCATACTTACAAGCCAATAGATGGCGCCACAGATTTGCGCATGTGCAGAAACATCCAACAGCTTTAACCCTTGCCTTTTACAGTTTGAAAAACAATTTCCCAGTATAGCAAAACCATGCAGCTAAATAAACACAAATTCCCACGAATTCTGTCCGAGGCTATTTTCTGTCCTAGAATAACACACCCCAGAAAGTACCAAGCTGTAACCATTTAGATATCCATACACTTAAACTAATTTTTTTTAAAGAACAGAATCCAATCACGTTTTTTTCCCAATAAACATTAAGGAAAAAGTCAAAATTGATAAAAACCGGTGCTAATGAGTTGATTAGCTCTTCGGAAAATTTTAATCATCGTTCATAATTACGATTCAATAATCCAGCTATTTGTCACTATTAGGCTAGACACGAAGCGAGCTGGCCATTAAATATATATTATCCTTATTAAATAAAATTGTTAATTTAATGGCATATCAATTCAATATTTAATGGCTTTCCTTTCAACTCGGACAAAGTTGTTTTTCCATTTTTTTTTACACCTGAAAGCCACTCAGGTGATACGTAAACAATTAAAAAAGGACTCCCAAGATGGCCGCCATTTGCATTGGATATTAGCATTCATGTTTTTCAACTGGCTACATTTTTATTTCTCTTTTTTATACAATATTATTAGAAATAAAACTCTTATTAAATTCCTCGACAAATAAATCAAAAGAAGTCATTAATTTTTATCTCTTATGCATATACATATATTTTTTAATTTCCATTGGGAAATGTCCGAGTCTAATAAAAGGTAGTCAGGCAAAAAGATAAGAAAATAACCCTTTTTTCATTTTCGCATTTTATTCCTGTATTTCTGGTTGCTTGAGTAATTTTTCAAAATATTCATTTGTATATTTACTTCCGTTTAATTGTCGCTTAATTGGCTAAACATTCAAAATTTGCTTCACCTGCAGCCAACTTGTAGGAAGGTGCAGGTCTCAAGCCGTCAGCCATCAGCTGCTTTACAAATTTTAAACCAGGGGGTGCATATTTGAATATTTATGCCTACTTATAACTAAATGCCTTACACATAACGTATACATCATATTCTAAAAAAAAATGAGGAACAAATAATATTCGTCAAGTTTGATAAAAAAAACCGTTCTCAAATTTGTTTAAAAAACAAAAATTCCCTGACTTTCCAGGATTTTCCCATGACCAGATAAACATTCCCCATGATTACAACTCACACAGATGAACTTCAAAGAGAAAGCAAACCAAAAATAGATCACCTGACTATTCAAATTCCCTGACCATTCAGATTCCAAGCGTTCCAATTCCCAGCCCATTTTAATTTCCTGACATTTAAGGACTTTTCAGGTTTTGGAAATCCCTTTAATATTCAGACAACTTAAAAAAACTTGATAAACACAATATATTATAATGGTTCTTATTCATGTCCAAGTTGACCATTCACCCATCATGCTAGTTTTACTTTTCTGACCCCGCAGGCCAGAGCGCCATAGATCACAGTGACAAAGGTACCAACTCTTGAGCAGGCCACGTGCCTATGACAATAGCAGGGGCGCACCCATGGTCCAGGACCAACCCCAAATTGTTGTCACTTGACCACTACAATTGGACAATTGAGGGGAGAGGTCCAACAATAAACTTGAATAAAGGTGACAGTTTGAGTGTCAATGTATACTAGTCAACAGCAGGTGGCGGTACCTTCATGCTTTTCAACTTAAGCCCTTTAGGCCTAGCTAACAATTGCACGGGCCCATGGTGCCAAATGTTTTGGTCTAGGCCAAAATGGTATTAGAGTGGACCTTAAGTGCCCTTACCTTTTCAAAAAAGGATGTTCCGAATAGGTAAAGAAAAGATTAAAATAAAAAGTTTATTTGGTCCAAAAATTGAGATTTTGAAATTTTCACAGAATTGTGATTTCAGAAATCACGATTTTTCGGCCAAAATTTATATTAAAATTATGATTTTGAGCCTAAAATTCAAACTACGTAATGGTGATATTAGATAAAACTATGAAATCCTACTTTGACCAGATATTTTTACAGAATTTAAAGGCAAAACCATATTTTGTTGTACTAAATAGCCCTTTGTTTTTCAAAGTTTTTAGCGAATTTATGCAGAAAAATGCGCACTCAATTTTCCAAAAATGTAATATTCTTTCCAAAAATGTAATATTCTTTCCAAAAATGTAATATTCTTTCCAAAAATGTAATA
>JAQIXP010004296.1:0-11739 GCA_034700285.1 Proteroiulus fuscus
TCATGTACAAAACATTGACAACCATGTTTTTACCATGATTGAAAACATGTAATAACCATGATATTTTTTGTAAGGGGAGAAATCCATTTGGGGGGTGGGGAATGAATCCCAACCAAAATTTTTTTTAAAATTTGGGTGGCAGGCCAAAATGTTGAACTTTTTAATAAAAAATTGACACACATTGGCGCCGCAGGCGATTTTTTTTCTCAAAAACACTCAAAAATTAAATGAAAAATCAACAAAATTTTGACTTAGCATTGGTACCTGGGTAGCAGCATAGACCAAGTCAATTTCACAGCTCAGTTTCAGATAGAGGGGCACAATGGTCAATGGGTGATGGGTGCCAATTTTGTCCCTTTGGGGGGCTTGGTTTTTCTTGTCCCCCCCTGCGGATCCACCACTGCCCATTTGTAAATCCTGGCTGCACCCCTGAAGGTTAGGTGTATACCTCAACCTAAAATTAAAAATGGAGAAAGTGGGGTGATGGGGTTGAGGGTTTGGCAAAAATTGTGTGTAATGCCAAAATATTAATATTAAAAAATGTCAATTGAGGCCCTCAAGAGAAACACATGACCTAGAAAATTGGTTTTTATCTTAATGTTGTTCTTCGACCATTAATAGGATCTATAGACAACACATTCCCTCTTTTTACTTGCATGTATGTAGTCAACTTTCGAGTAAAAAACCCTTTTGCGGCGCTATTTTGTCAATTTTTTAAATTATATTCAAAAGCCGTCAATTTTTCTTCTGTGGGCCAGGCCCAAATTTTGACAAATTCTTTTTGATGGGCCCCCACTTTCTCTACTACAAATGGATTTGTGTGTGAAGCTCTGCACTGGCCTTAAGATGGGCCCCAAAATAATGGGCCCCCAATAGTAACATACCACTCAATAATGAATAGTAATCTGTATCCAGCATGCATGTTATATAGAGTACTATTATTAGAGTAGGGGCCCACCCAGAAATTTCCAGGTATCAGGGTGGCCCAATCTGCCCCTGCATGTTGGAAATAAAGGCAGCTGCCCCCCCCCCCAACGTCAACTCCCTATCCTCCCCATTCCCTAATTTTCTAAAAACAATAGCATTATGTTTGCCCCCAACATTTTGGTTACAAAATTGACAATTTTAAGGCATTAAATTTAAGGCAAAATTTCCATGTAAATAGAAACTGCCATTTCCCCACCTGAAAATGCGAATACCTTCCACGTCGTTGTATATTTATTATACATGCTGGGGGAAGAGGATGTTGATTAACTCCACCTCCCCTCCCGTACAATACTGTTACAATTTGCTGATGATTATGGCTATAGAGAAATAATATAACATGATCGATGGTTTTAATATATCATTGTATTTATAATGGCACATGATAGTTGCAGGGCTATTTCCCACCAGAGGTCATGACAGTCTAATATGGTATGCTCCATTTACAGCCTGTTCATGAACATGCGCAAATTGCTGGCGTAATGTACTCGTTTCATTAACATTAGGATTTATCAAATCGCATGCCCCATCGTTGATGTTTGTATTGCTTGCTATATTTACTTCTTTAATGAATTTATGAGAGTAAAATAATTTTTGGCATCGTAAAACAACCCTATAGCTAAGCATTTTTTATGACAATAGTTTCCTTACCCTACAACTCATACTTTGCCAGCAAACTTCGTCTCATCCATTTTTGTTGGTCAATGTCTTGAAACTATAGCCTTACCGCTTTCATAACGTCCCAACCATTTCTTTTAAGTTTTTACCTAGGCCTACTACCCCAATCGTGAATCTTCATCTGCTAGAATGGTGCCAACAATACACCCAAAATGTTTCAAAAATCCAAAAGGCCAACTAAATAAAAAAATTCTAATCGAAAATAACTACATAATAATAATGTGATCCCTTATTTAAAACAAAAATCATAAATTATTTATAGGTATATTATATATAAAATCATATCTATTTATATTTTTTGATATATTAAGGGCGCCTTTCTAGCAGATAAAGATTCACGATTGGGGTAGTAGGCCTAGGTAAAAATTTAAAAGAAATGGTTGGGATGTTATGAAAGCCGTAAGGTTAGTTTCTAAACGTTGACCAACAAAAATGGATGGGACAAAGTTTGATGGCAAAGTATGAGTTGTAAAGGGACATGGGTTGAGGCTAGTTTCACCTCAAAAAACTATTCACTTGAATAACCAGAAAAACCCTAGACCATGAATTACTGAAGAAGATAGGTACAAATTAAATGTTTATTGGGGAAAATCCTTATGCAAGCCCATACAGAATGAACCTACTAAATTTGGGATAAGACCCATGGTCCAACCATTAAAAAGGAAAAATGCTTAACTGGCAACCTAAATGGTGCCCAAAAATTTGAGAAATGAAATTGATAATTTCATATGTTCAAACTTAGGTCTAATCACATAGGCATTTCCGCTGGGGGTTCCCACCCCAAAACCCCCATGACCAACATTACGTCTATAATAGCCCCATGTTTTTGAAATTGCTAATTCGCTGAGGGTTCCACCCCCTTAAACCCCTTATGACAAACAATGTTTATGATAGGCCCATTTTTAAATTAAAAATCGAGAATCTGCTGGGGGTTTACACCTTCAAACCCCCCATGACCAGCATTACGTTTAAGATAAGCCCATTTATAAAAAAATTATAATCTGCTGGGGGTTAATTGGTCTGCTAGATTTCCCCTTGTCTGACTGAAACGTATGGGGAGAAAGCTGCATGAAAACGCTCCCATATAATCCAGTAAACTGGAAGAAAAGAGCAAATAGAACAAAATAACTGTGAAAAATGGTCAAAAATGAAATGGGGAAAAAACAGATTAACAGAAAACTTATAAGAACATTTAAAATAATTTTAGAAAAACATACGATTTTGAAAAAAATTTAAAACAAATAAATTGTGAAAATTAAATGCAGCGGAAAGAACAAAAAAACCATAGTAAAACAATATTGGGGGATGGGAATGTTAAAAAAGCATTAAAAAAATGATTAGGTCAAGAAGCATTAAAACTTGCCAAAAAAAAGAGAATCGATGAAAAAAATTATTTATGGAAAGCATGTATGGTAAAAAGCAGTAAAGTTTGAAAAAACAGAAAATCAAGTTGTAAAATAATGTAGATATAAAAGTTAAACAAGTGTGGGATAAAAAAACTATAAATTGCAAAAAAAACCAAACAAAAAACACAGGACACAAGAAGAGGCGAACCCCAAAACCTTAAGCACTGACTTGCAAAGCCAACACCATACCACATGCACTACCAAGATACTTAACAACTTCATGATGAAATCGATAGAGGAAAGCGGTGTGGTCATTAACGTGATTCACGAATTTGTGAGAAAAGTCAGATTCGGCGATTTTTTGCCTTCTTAGTTTAGGTGGATGTATAAATCCTCACATCTAACAACATGAATTTAACATAGAAATCCCCATAGACCTATGCTGTTAAAAGTGTGAACAGCCCCCTTAACATTTTAATCATTAATTGTTAATTCACAGGCCACGAGACCTGAAACAAAGTAAAAGGCCACGAAGTGGCTACATATAAGATGGTTTGATTAATAATAATAATAATAATATAGTAGGGTCATTATCAGGGATTCCGTGACCATTTTTTCCTACCTTTTGTTAAGTTTTTCTATTATCTTTGCAAAAAACCCAACATTTAAATTCCAGGTTCGATTTCAGCTTATTTGTTTAAAGCTGGGGAGTACTCAAAAATTAAAAATGATACCAAGGATTTGAAGAAAATTTTTTCATTTTATTTGAAACCCAGGATAGCCAAACATAGAGAAAAATCCCCAACAATAGCGCGTACAACAGCTAAATGGACAAAGGTAAAAACAATTCAAAACAAAAAGCAACTCAATTCTCCAAAGGGCATACACATCTTAGTAGCGGCTAATACTAAAATCTGAAATTTGTAAACATTGGATTAACAAAACATTCACACACAACATGTATTTTTGTCCTCACCAAATCACTGAACTCAGAATATTGAGGGAACCAAAATTTGCTGCAAAAAAGGGTTATTTAGATTGGCAGTTTAGAGCATGTTCCTTACTAAAACTTTGCAAATTGTTCCAGCCAGTTTGACTCTTGCAAACTAAAAAGTTCTTGAAGCCCAAAAGTTGAAACCCAAAAAAACTTAATAGTAGCAGCAGAATCTCAGTAAAAAGTTCAATATTGCCCTAGTTACTGCCTAACATGTAGAAAACAAGTAGCAATGTTAAGCAAAACAGCTTAGAAAAAGTTCAAAATTCCTTTGAAAAAATTTACTAGAATTTGGTCAAAACAGCCTCAAAACTCCCTAGTCATTTTTAGAAGAATGTGTAGCAAAAAAAATATTTTCATAGCAAAATGTTTGTATAAAAATCAGTGAAATTTGCAAAAATGCACCGGAAAATTCTCCAAATAATCCCAACGAAGGTCAAGGCAAAAGTTCATTTGCAAAGTTTCTTTTCAAAAGAAAACAATGGCAATATTAAACCAGTGCGATGGTTACTGGCATGATGAAGTCAGTCAACTGTCGACATAAAAACGATGTACCGTACATTGATCATGAATAAAAATAGGCTAAGCCAATTTATTGATTTAATACGAACATGGAATCTTTATTTTCGGGGAAAATAACAAAATGTAAATATGAGTTCTTAGGTTTTTTGTAAGAAAAAGACCTCCAGTCAGAAAGGAAAAGCACGATAAAAAAGACAAAAAAAGGAGCAGGAACAGCTCCAACATAGTATTGTAGAATCCCAAAAATCAAGTATATAAAAACGATTTGGAGATTTCCCAAGTCGACTCCATGGAAGGTTCTGGAAAAGAACTAACCAATGGAGTTACTTGGGATAATCCTCATTCGAGAAAGTTCGAGAGGGTTGACCCTAATCGAACTTTCTCGAACCAAAACAAAATTGATAGGGGAGCACATACGTTAAGTTAAATTCCTTGGGGGTGCCCCAAACCCCCCTCAAAAAAAGAAAGGACCCACGTTTTGAATAAACAGAGGGGGGCCCCCTCAAAAAAACAAGCAAGAATAGAAACTACCGCTGAAAACAGAAAAAAAGGAAACCAATTAATACACTTACCCCCCCACCCATCAGACACAGCCAAAAAGAAAACAGCCAGCACAATCAAGGAAAAAGAACCGGCGACGGCGGAATGACACGGTGACATCCAAATTGTAGCACCAAGACGGCATCGTACAGGGAAAGCAAGATGCGAACCTCGGGTCCACTGAGTTGCGCCACTGGAGAAGATGGAGCAGAAGGCGACGAAAAACCCGGCGACCAGCGAAGCCGCCAGGCGAACGGGATGAGGATAGCCCCATGAAAATGGCACGACGAACAGCTGGCCCCGGTGAGTTCGCAGTGACCACAAGAACGGGTCACGGTGTGGGCAGCCTCCAGCGGTAGCACCACCAGAGTCGCCCAGATGAGATAGAGGAGGGCCATGGCTGGGAGATCCGCAGGAAAGTCCTCCGCGACGGAAAAAGGAGGCCTCGGCGATGGGCATCATGTATCTGTACGGGCCCCGGCAGCAATGCGGAATCGCCGTCTGGCCTCGGGGACGCACATGAACGTGCGCCGGCCATACGTACTCGCATTGTAAAGCCACTTGTAAAGGCGGATGCAGGGAGAAAAGAGGCAGATCCGGCATGGGAGAAGGGTCTGGCAATGCTGGCGAGGGAGACGCTGGCGGTGACTGGACCCAGTCGTTGAACTCGTCCGGATCAAGTCCACAATCCAGAAAAGGTGAACCGTCCACTCTGGCAGGGGCCGACCTGGGCAGGAGCGGCAGGGGCGGTGGCAAAAGGGCGGGGAGAACAATGTTCCCCATAATTTGCTGATCCGAGCCCTGAAACAACGGCAGCGGTCGCCACTGCATCCTCTCGAAGTCCTCAACACAGTACCTAGCCACCGCGCCAGGGTCGGAGTCCGCCGAGGAAACGGACGAGGCTTCCGTACTGGAAGCGGACGACATGGGTGGGGACGCGCTCGTCGAGGACACCGTAGAATCATTGTTCGGTAGGCCAAGATGGCAACGAGCCATTCTCGGAAACTGGGGAAGAGTTTCCCATGAAAAACGCGCATCTACAGACTCCAGAGTTTCCAACAAGGCGTCCAAACATTGGAGAACCTCATGGGCCGCAGTGTGCATGGCCGGTAGGTGTCCAGAAGCAGCCAGCAGCCGGCGAGTGTTCTCAACGGCCCGAGCGACTAAGGCCCGTGGAAGCGCCGTGGGCATTGGAGCCCCTGGCCGTTCCAAGATTGGATAAAAATCATCCTTGTCTTGAGATGCCGACATCTTAAAAGCTTCAAGTGAAAAACGTAGGAAACAGCAACCGATCGACAGAAAAACAGCAAGTACGAGCTCCGAAAAAGCAATGAATTGTGAGTTTTTTGAGTTTGCCTTTTATAATAAAAAGTGGGGAGAAATTCACAGAAATCTGTGAAAGGGCTGCCCCTTTGGACCCGGCCGTGTAGGCAGTGGGTCCTATTGTCTTAGGGTCATTGCTATATGGTGTCATGTATGTGTCACAATGTAGTGACCCAAAACATGCCAAAATAAGCTGAGACAAAGTCCAGAAAACTGGACCTAACCGTCCCAATATCTGGGAATAGGGGGCTCAAACTTAGATATTTACCCCCCCCCCCCCCATACTGTTTACCGTACCAGTTGAGTCACAAAAATGTGAGGAAGTCGAGATTTGCCAGAATTTTTTAGTTAGGACAAATAGCAACATGGAAGGCTTATTAATATTAAGACAGGGATCCCTTAGGGAATGGCTTATGCCTTGCAAGATCAAAGTACTCGCATCTCTTAAAGGCCTGATAGCCTGTAAATAAAGCCCTCTTTGCCACCTTGGAGATTCTTCAAAGCCAAGGCAAAATTCCCAATCCCAGATCTCCAAATTTATGGAAAGCTGGACGATCAGGTACCAGGCAATCTCTAATTTGTAGATGAATTGAATCTTTTCAGAGACAAGTTCCAAGATGGACTGGGCCAAGGGCGAAAAATCCCAAGAGATTGACAGGTCTGCAGTAGAGATCAGGGAATCAATGGGCAGGTAAGTGCCCTGAGATTTTGAAATAGTATTCCCATTTTGGCCTAGGCCCTGCACTATATATTCAGGACGATATGAAGTAGAAAAATCAGGCATCAAATTGGTTGTAAGGCTAATTTTTCTTTCTCCATCTCCAGATACTTCAAGGACTTGTTGCCACTCTACCACCATGGATGGATTACCGCCTGGGGTAAGTGTAGCTTCAATTATTTCTTGTTGCACGTTTGCACTTAAATTAAAAGGTGCAGAAACCGTATGTGGCAGGCACACAAAATGTGCCATGGCCTGTCGAGGCAGGGCAAAGGCAAGGAATTCATGAAGTAATTCCTTGTCCGGCTACATGTCCGGATACTAGGGCTGAACTGCTACCGGTACCCCCTTTTCTCTGCAATTGCGGCCGCTCTGGCTACTTTTGCTAGAGTCATACGCAATTTATTTTGTAAATCAGGATTAGATTGTTGCAAAACTTCGAGAATGCAACAGGGTCAAGATGGCCTGTTGATTCGGCCAATCCATTTTGCTAGCGGGATTCTGAATTTTCACGTACGGGAGAGTACCGTGATAAAATTCAGAAAACGCATGAAATGAATGCTTTTTAATACAAGCATCCATTTGTTGCTGCAGGGTTTTAACACAAACGTTTTGGAATCTTGTAGGTTTGCGTCTCGGACCCTGTCGTAGACGCCCATCTCGCTGGATGGGTACCGTAACTGGAGCCTCGGCAGTCGCAGAAGGTTGATCTACGACCGCCGGAACAACGTCAGCTGGGAGGATTTCGCTGTTTTCAGAAGGTACGTGGCTTGGTCGTCCCCTTTTCTTTTTGCGCAACACCGGCACGGGTGGAAATTCCTCTTCGGCTGGATCCAGGTCATACATCTTGATGTCGTCTACATGATATTGGCTGAGATCTACCGCACGGGATGGGTCCCAGACTTGGTAGATACTTGGACCAATTATTTTAGAGATTTCGTAGACTCCGTCGCGTTTGGGCGCGAGTTTGGCAGAAATTTTCTTAATTTTTGAACTTCTGGGACGCGTCCGTAATGGAATTGTGTCCCCAATAGAAAAAGCTGGGGAGGGAAATTCGTCATTTTGATTGCGGCGCGCGTCCTGTGCCTTTTCCAATTGGTCTTTAGATTGGAGTACCTTGAGAGACAAATCTCTCAAAAATACTGAAATTGGCGTTCGTATAAACATGGGGTCATGGCAGAACATGTGAAAGTCTACCAATGAGTCCCGTGGTTGTCTCGGCTCGCGACCGAAGGTCAGCAAAACCGGCGAAAACCCAGTGACCGAACTCGGGGTCGAATTTATCGCCCACCGAATAGACGGTAAATGAACACTCCAGGATTCGTGAAGTTCCATGACGGATATGGCTAATTTTTGTTTTAAGTCACAGTGCTTCCTTTCAACTGGATTTGCCCGTGGCAGGTAGTTCGCAACCCACTGGAGATGTATCCCCATACTCTCAGCAAGCTGTCTGACTACCGCGGAAATAAATTGGGTGCCGTTATCGCACCGTAAGGACTTCGGGAAGCCAGAACGCAAGAAGATTTCTTCCGACATTATAGTGGAAATTGCCTCGGCCGTCGCCTTTTTCAGGGGAAATAGTTCGAAAAAACCCGAAGCGATGTCCATCACTGTCAGCATGTAAGCAAATCCCTCAGACGTCTCCGGCAGCGGTCCGACTAAGTCAATACTTAGGATTTCGAAGCGTTCCGGAATCCGAGGTGAGAGCGCGTCGTTCGCCAAAGCGGCATTACTAGGCTTAAATTTATGGCACTCTACACATAATTTGTGACGTCCGTCCTTAATCCGGGCCAATAATATTTAGCCAGAATTCGTTGACTCGTGCCCAGAATACCGGGATGTGTGGCTTCTGGCGTCGAGTGGTTCCATCGAATTACTCGATTGGTCATCTCTTTTGGAACACAAAGTCGTGGTTCTAGCGACTCCTGTCCACTGAGATGCCTGTACAAAATACCGTCAATGACGTTGTAACCTCGAAATATGAAAGTATGGGCCTTGTTCCGGTCACCGGAATGGTCGGAATTGTAGACAACCATAATTTCTTGACACCACGGATCTTTAAGTTGCAGCTCGCAGAATTCTTCAGAGGTAATTGGCTTCTCATCGAGTAGCAAATGCTGGATGAGGACGACCGGCTCCGATTCTGCCGTGCGGCGTGACAACATATCCGCGAGCGTGTTCAATTTTCCGGGAATATACTCCACCTTAAAATTGAAATTCTGCACTGACAGTGCCTATCTCGCAAGACGACCTGAGGGCGTTGAAAGAGACATCAACCACCTCAACGGCCGATGGTCCGAGTGTACAACGAAGTTCATTCCATCGATGTACGGTCGGAATTTGGTAATGGCCCAAATTACTGCTAAAGCTTCTCTTTCGATTGTAGAGTAATTTTTCTGAGCAGGATTAAACTGCTTGGACGCGTATTCGATGACACGTTGTTCATCGGCATCGCCCTGGACCAGTACCGCCCCCATGGCTACACCACTGGCGTCAGTATAGTCGAAAACTCTTCGTGAAATCCGGTTGTGCCAAAATAGGAGCATTACATAATTTTTCTTTTAAAGTTTCAAATGCTTTCTGACACTTTGAGTCGAAATTAAATGGTACCCCCTTTTTCAGGAGTGCATTTAGAGGAGCGGCGATTTGGGCAAGATTCGGAATGAATTTGCCAAACCACCGACAAGCCGAAACGAAAGACTTGATTTGTGTGGTGTTGATGGGAAAATCCAAGCTCAACACCACATCTACTTTCTCAGGACAGGGTTTGATTCCGTCGCAGGACAGATAGTGCCCGAGGAATTTCACCTCGGATTTGAAGAAATGACATTTCTCCCTTTTCAGGAAGAAATTATGCTTGCGCAATTTAGAGAAAGACTTTTCTCAGATCACCGAGATGTCCTTCAAATGCGCCAGAGGCGACTACTATGTTGTCCTGGAACGGGTCGGATGTGACTTCCGGCACCTTTCGGAGCATGTTTTCCACCACTCTGACAGTGCGCAGATGAGTTTCGCGCCCCCATTGGCATTCGTGTATATTGGAAGAGGCCTTTAGGAGTCGCTGTGGAAAAATATTTTCGAGATTCCGGAGCTATCGGAATCTGCCAGTAACAGTTAGTTAAATCCAAGGTAGACATAAATGGTTTTCCTTGGACTCTGGCTAGGATGTCGTCGATGCGCGGCAATGGATAGCCATCTGGTACAGTGACTTTATTCAACTTTCTAAAATCCGTGACGAGTCGGAAGTCAGTGTTTGAATCGTCCTTTGCTACCAGTAGTGAGGGAGCAGCCCATCCCAAGACACAAGGCTCTAAATAACCTTTGGCAAGGAGTTTGTCGATCTTTTCGTCCATGATTTTATGTTTGGCCGGAGAGACGGTATATGGCCGCTGCATACTGGGCCGAGCCCCAGCATTGATTTAAATGGTTTGAGCTTTTGACTTTTGCGTGGCTGGTTGGTTCCGCAAACAGGTCAGAAAACTCATCCAACAACTCTCACTCGCAGTCTTTGACTTTCAGAAAGGTGAACTGCTTCATCCTTCCTGAGAACATTGGATTCCACATTCTGGACCAGGCAATTGGTTCCAGAAGTCGGAATTTCCACTGGCACGTCTGGTCCTTCTGTGGTCATCAATGGAATGCGTAGAAATCCAGGCGATACCTCTGGAGGTTTGTAACGGTGCTTGTCCGTATTGCCACGTACCCACCACTCCTTGGTGTGATGGTCGATGCAAACTCCCAGTTTTTCCAAAAAGTCAATACCAAGTAGGACTGGCGTGTCGGAAAACGACGGAATTACTACCAACACATGTGCTGGCACATGACTCCGTCGAGCTCGATCTCCACGTAAGCTACCAAGGCTTCAATGTCTTGATCTTTATGGTCGGCCAGGGTGATGGGACAGAGATACGGAATTAGCGGAATGCCTAATTCCACCAATAACGCGTGAAGATGCTGCCTCCCAAGAGATGACATCGAGCCCCCATCGAGTAAGGCTGCAACTACTTGGCCCTCAACCAGAATCTCCACATTAATCAGTCGGCTACCCCACCAGTTCCTGGCAGGTTGTACTGAATGATCGTGGCCGGATCCCGGAGTACCACCATATTGGAATTTTGTGGCTTACTGGACTCAGTCCCTGACTTTGCCTCCCCTGAGCATCTTGGACAGTTGTTCCGTTTCACGTCGGGGTATCCACACCCATAACAATGAATGGCTGGAATGGGTCCATGCTTCGAAGATTTGTCCTTCTTAGCCCCCTGAGGTGGCGGCTGAGCCTCCCCAGAGAAACTCGAGGCATCTAAAGTTTGCTGCGATGAATCGTCGTTCCGTGGCGGCTTCTTCTGATGTTTGGCAAATTTTCCTGAAGAGTTTCTTGGTGGATACCCCTTCTTTGGCTCGGGTGCTGCCTCCTTGGTGTTAGGTGGCGCCCCCTTGGCGTGGGGCGGCTTCGGAGCTTTATCCTCAGGCCTTTCCCCTAAGCCTTTTCCTGGATCTTCTAAACGCCATTTCTTAGTGAGTTGAAGTTTCTCTTCGCCCTCCAAGGCTTCCATTTGTAGCATTTCCAAGGACATGGTATGGGCCGCCTGCACCTCATGCTGGATAAGGAGGTTCACCCCCCCCCCGGATTACAG
>JAQIXP010004297.1:0-11736 GCA_034700285.1 Proteroiulus fuscus
CCACCCCCTCCTCCCTTCTCCCTTCCCTCCTTTCTCCCCCCTCCTTCCTCCCTTCCTCCACCTTCTCGCTCGTATTTTGCGAATCGCCCCTATTGTCTACGCATGCGCAATTACATTTCCAGCTGATTGTTGAAGTTGTAATGTCTGCTCTGGACTTGCATTCAATTCCGGAGGAAAAACGTCCAATATTTCCAGATAATATTAGTAACCGGAATATTTTGCGAAGATGGATAGGTGAGTAAAGTATGCAAATGGGATAATTTGCATTGTTTGTTCCAAATAAGCGGCAATTAAGATCAGTAGAGGGCTAGGGGCACCAATATAGAATGTGACATATGTTTACTTCCCTTCATGATTGAATTATACCGGTGTTCACCTGTAGACCTCTTAATTAATTACTTCTAATGTTTTATTAATAATAGTTAGATGGAACGATATTATGTTTACATTTAGTAATCGACAATATACTGTGTGACATGATTTTATTATACTTTCCAACTGACAGTCGGTTGACCTATATAAAAATGACAAAGCAAATTGCTTGTTCTATATTTAGAAACCTGTAGCCCCTTGCATGCAGGTGGTTGTCATTGTCCTCAAAATGCCCAATCTTTGTCTGTGTTGCAGCCATATTTTTTTCACTAATTTGCTTATATTGGTCTGGAATAGTGTGAATTGAAAAAAAAAATATATTTGGGGGAAAAATTCAAAATTTCATTGCCTGCATTGCAATTAAAATCTAGATTTGAAACTTTCTTGTAGTTTCCATCATTATATTTCTCTACTTGTTTATTTGAGAAAATTTCCAGACCTTTGTATTCACTTCCTTTTTATTCTTATCGAAGCAATTTAAAAAAATTGTTGTCACGCACCCTATGTTTTAGATAAAGTTTTATCTGTATTGTCGGAAATATATTTGACTATAAATAATAAAATAATATTTTTATAACATCAGTTGCAAGGAAATAGAAAAAAGAATTTTTTTAAGAGAATTTTTTTTATATATTTAGTAAACATCCAGGGGGAAATGAGTTTAAAAATGTTTTATTTTTAAATAAAAATTTTTTTTTATTATTTTGATTTGGCATTCGAGGACTACTTTAGTCTTAAATGAATTCCTTAAGATTTTTTAGAGCTTATAAAATTTTTTGTGAACATTGATATTAAATGGATTAAACCCGTTTTCTTATATTTTCAGATCACTTTCCAGCCCGCTATACGTTTGCTTTTCTTGGATTTATGGGAATGGCCAATGTATATGCCATGCGCGTCAACCTCAGTGTGGCCATGGTGGCTATGGTTAACAGCAGTGCATTTTCACATGCGGACATATCAGGAGAATGCAGCGAAAATGTTCCCAGTAACAATTCACTTACGTACTCTAAACTGAAGGTGGACACAACAAAATGTTGAAATTCATTTTGAAAACGTTTTGTGACTTTATTTTAAATCACATTTTTTTACATTTTCTAGGATGGTGAATTTGCATGGGATGAGCACACCCAGGGGATTATCTTGGGCTCATTTTTCTGGGGCTATATAGTCACTCAGTTACCTGGTGGCCGTTGGGCCGAAATGTTCAGTGGAAAATGGCTGTTCGGATGTGGCGTGCTGTGCACGGCCATTTTTACCATTTTAACCCCATTTGCTGCTCGCGCCGGAGTTGGGTGCCTCATTGCCGTGAGGATCTTAGAAGGGTTGGGCGAGGTCTATAGTTTCCAAATTGAGTAGTAGACTTCTTCAAATTTTTATTTTTGAAATATCTGGTATTAAAATTATTTGGTCTTTTATTACTTTTAGGGTGTTACTTTTCCGGCAATGCATGTGATGCTGGCAAAATGGTGTCTCCCATATGAAAGGAGCAAATTATCCACATTCGTTTATACAGGTAGGCAGCATTATAGGCCACTAAAAATTGCTTTCTATGGAAAATGAATAGAAAATATTTATTGGTTTAAATAAAGGGTGCCAACTTGGCACGGTTCTGGCATTGCCGATTTCTGGACTGCTGTGTGAATATGGATTCGATGGTGGTTGGCCAACTGTGTTTTATTTTTTTGGTACGAAATTTCGCTCTCGGCAGTTATTAATTGCTAGAATAATTTTTTCCTCAAAGGGCATCAACTTTCATATTATTTCAGGTACGCTCGGAATATTGTGGTTTATTCTGTGGTCCCTATTTGCATACGACAGCCCTCTGCGGCATCCAAGAATTTCAGAGGAGGAAAGAAATTATATTATGCAAGGCTTAGGGTTCAATAGTGGCTCACCGACAATCAAGGTTGAAATTTTTGTTAATTTAGTAAACTTTTTTTAAATTTTTTAATATATTTTGATTGTCACATGTAGTCACCCAAAGTGCCCTGGCGACATGTTCTCACATCCATGCCCGTGTGGGCAATTATCGTGGCACATTTCGGCCAGAATTGGGGTTTCTACACATTGCTTACCGAGATGCCAACTTATATGAAGAATATTCTACGCTATAATATCAAAACGGTATACAGAAATAGAATTTATGCGTTTTCTATTAATAAAATGGTTGCATTTGGATCTTAAATGTAATCTCAGATAAACGTTAATTTGAAATTGCAGAACAGTGCCCTTTCCGCATTGCCATATCTCGGCATGTGGATATTCGGACTGGTGGCCAGCTACGTTGCAGATCACGTCCGTGCCAATGGCTCATTATCAACTACGGCAGTGCGCAGGATTGCTAATGTTATTGGTAATCTAGATTTTCCTACTTCGTATATGTTTTTATAATTTTATTCAAACATTTTGAATTGATCCAGCTCTTCAATATGACTAATTTCTAGGCGCGCTTGGTCCAGCACTTGCTCTCATAGGCATTACCCTCATCGGTTGTAATCACGCGTGGAATTTGGTTTTTTTGACGTTGGCGGTCACTGTCAATGGAGCTGTCTATGCTGGATTTCAGTGTAATCACATAGACATTGCTCCAAGATTTGCAGGTAGGCCATGTTTGTAAAATGTTTTCTACTTAGGTTTAGAAGCACGGGTGTACTTGCATTGCCAAGGGGTAACAGTCTTTGACCTGCAAGGCCAGTTAAGAATAAAAAAGACAGGCAAAATCAGCTTATTTGTGAAATATTAAGTCAACTTAAAAAAAATTCAGACAAATTAGCAAAACTTTTAAAATTGTAAGGAAAACTGTTTATTTTTCGGGAAATGTTAGGCAATACATCAAATGTCAGGGATATAGGTTTTTTTAAATGCATGGCAGAAGTTAGCTAAATTAGCTTATTTTTTTAAAATGTTACATTTTGCCACAAAAAAATTTAAAATACCCAGTATTAAAAAATGGTATTTTACAATAATTAAAATCTTAAAAACTTTGTTAGGTGCTTTAATCAGTAAGTAATGCTAACTTTCTGATATGTTAAAATTTAATTATAATGCTAGAGGACAGCATTTTCCTTCTGATACTGGGATAACTTCTTTAGCAAATGGCATCATATATATATATATGCTGATCGTAGAATATAAAGTTTAATTAAATTAAAATTCTGATTTATCGCATTAAACTTGTAGGTACGCTGCTTGGCATTTCTAACAGTGTTGCTACCATCCCTGGTATAGCTGCTCCGTACGTTGTCGGCATTTTAACAGAAAATCAGGTATTAATTAGTATTGGCAGCTTGTTTTATTCCTGGCATTGTAATGGATCCTAAAGCAACTTGTTTTTCCATTGAATTATAGCAAACGTTACATCAGTGGTACATCGTGTTTTACATTACTGCAGCGATTTACGTTTGTGTGGCCCTCGTCTTCGCCCTCTGCAGTTCGGGGGAGGAACAGCTTTGGTGCATGATGGAAGACGATGACGACGAGGAGGAGGAAGAACGCTTGCACAATCCAATGATCGTCAATTCCGACAAAGATGAATGACGAGAAAATGTTTCCTAATGGATAGCTCCATAATGATAATCAAAGAGAAGTCTTTGAATCAAGATATAGTTAGTGCTTCAGTCTTAAGGTTAGTCCTGGACAGTATTTTATCTATTTATCACAAAGTTTTGCATGAATTTAGAATTTGTGTATCTTGTGATTTCCGTTGGTACACTTAAGCACGCTTTCGTAATATGCACCTTTAGCATAAAATGATGCCCACAGGTAGGATTAGTGTTTCTTCATTGCTGTGGTTATTTAATGTTTAAAATCTAGAGAATCTCAAGCACCAAACCAACTTTTATTTTTATAAAGGCCGCCCAATTTTACTGCCCCGTATTCTATAATAGTTATTATTATTCCCATTTTATTTACTATTTTAAAGGCATATTTGTCTTTCCTCAGGGTAAAACTGTAATGATGAGTTTAAAAGAAACAAAACCTGATGCTCTTATGAGTATTATAAAAAGAAGTACTTTTATTATAATTATTGTTACAATATTATTATCGCAGTTCATTATACTACATAGTTAAAGTTGAACACACAAGTGCATTTTAAGTTTCCTATATAATGAAGTCCAAAACATTTTGAGCTTTGGTCATTGACCAAATAGGCTATATAAGCAAATGTGCCAAATAATGCTTCGTTGAATAGGCATCGAAACACTGATTTGAACAGCTTAATTCAAAATGTTTCAAATAATGTGCGTCATAATGTGATTTGTATAATAACTATGTGATCTCTCGTGCATTCCCAAACGCTGTGTAAGCATGTTTATCATTTGTGGAATATATTTGATATTGCGAAATATACGACATTAAAAACGTTTCAAAAAATATTCAGTAGAATGATATTTTGCTCGTGAGACTATTGATAAGGCGCACTGGTTTATAATCATTGCTTAGAAAGCAAAAAAATATTTTTTATTTTGCTAAAAACCAAGGTCTGCATAAGCAATTAATATCTAAGTTTAGAATACTGCTCCAAGTTACAAAACAAAATATGGCCCTAAAGTTTAAATGAGTATTTAGAAAAAAATAATATAAAAAGGTAGGCAAAAAGTGCCATATATAAAAAATATGTAAAAGTATTGAATACTATCCTCAGGAAATAAATGATATGTCATTTGCTATACAATAGGATGCTTTTAACACCAAGCAAGCGAAACATACATAAGCTATGAATAGAGGAGGCTTCCTTCTTTTCAGAGTATTTTTTCATGCCTTCGGCAGTAAATGCATAGTGAGCTAAGGGAGATAATTTAAAACCCTCGCTGATTGGACCTGTGCGGAGATGTAAGCGGTCCAGTTTCGTACATATCCACTGCTGGCGATATGATTTGAGAAAGGCGATACTTTTTCCGGCAGCGTTTGTTCACCATGATCATGCTCCATATAAAGAACACGAATAAGAAAACTCCACTGGAAACGACTGACACCCATATCCACATGTCGGTGTGTACAGCTGCAAGTAAATTATTCTATGGTCAGATAATTAGCATTTCATAGTTCCTAACTTAAGATTGAAAAGAATTAATTGAAAGTGGCCCACGACAGAGACTATTATTTATTAAGCAGGCCAGTATAGATTTGAATTTTTTAATCTACATATTTTATGTTCATACATATGCTTTTGCTTAGGCCTACCATTGGAAAATGTCCCTTCGTATTGCTGATTGTCATATGAATTTGTTGTAGACATCACAAGTTAATACTTTATATCACCCTATTAAAATAACAGCAAGTTTACAATCAGTAAAAAAGCGGGGTTATGTGTAATCAACGGACCAAACAGTACCGTGCACCTGCATGTTTACCTGAATATACTTAGAATACTCGGTAGGCCTAGTTCGTGATTCAACAGATTCCTTTACAGTGATGTCTTATTTACCGCTCAGTCTACCATGCCTTGACCTTGTTAGTCCAAGATTTGACACTACTTGAACTATTTCAGGAACCTTGACCCGCAGACAAACGTTGACCTGCTATGACCTGACCCCCGTCAATTTCAAGGCAATCGTTCAAGAAGTCCCCGTTCAGTGACTCGTGGCGCTATCGTCGTTTTCTGTTATAAGTGCGATGGCGCCATGGCGCACAGTTTCATATCGGTTGGAAAAGTTTTCTGAAGCCTTATTTAAATTTTTAACGAGTATACTAGTACAGCTTTTTTGTGTTTGGTCTCCATGCACTAAACAAGATAAATAAAGGGTTGGTTTAATTTGGAATATCTACTTGAGCGAGCATGGTGCCTAGGCCTACTGCCTAATCTTGACATGGACAGACTTTTGGATCTTGGACCAAGCATGCATGTTACCATCAGTCCTCAGTTACCATCCTGTCTGCGAGCATGAAAGGCTTCACATGATGTTTGATCTTGGACTAATGTAGATGTCTGATACAGGTAAGATCACTTTTCCGGCGCTATACAAGATGAGAGAAGCATAACAATTGGCGGGCAATTATCTACGTTGTTTTAGGTCAGATTAGGTTAATTGATATATGGTTACGCGCGAGCGCAGCGGGCCCGCAAGCGAGCGGGTCGCGAAGCGACCGCAGCGAGCGAGGACACCGCCCACGTCAATATAAAAATCCAAATGCTTCTCTCATCTTGTATAGTACCACTTTTCCTGTCGTACAGATAATGATATCCATGAATACATAGGCATCTATAGGCCACATGTTTACAAGGCCATTATATAAAGGTGCATTTTGCTGAAGAAATTTTTGTTCAAAAATGGGGCTAAATACACTTGCTTTTAAGTTTATTCCAGCAAACCAAATGTAATTGGTGCATACATGCATTGAGTTTCCTTTTAGGTCAAAAATATTGTCAAAAGAATGCACCTGAAGTTACAAGAAATCATACTTCCAATTAAATGGCTTAGCACTGCATAAGAGCCTTATTGCAAACAGTATTAATGTGATTATGAAATATGAAGTATACCTGCAGGGGAAGGCTGTCTTGCTATAATTAAAACAAAGGTTTCGAGAGGCCACTTTAAATTCAGCGAGCTGTTTATGAATATTAAGTTGTAAAAACCAACATACGGTATTATTGTATCATTCTGTTTATATAAAATTTAAGGTGAGAAATAGTATAACCTAGATGGTATACCAGCATATTATATTCTAAAGCTTTTAATGCAGCATTCAGCAAACTTGGAGTAGGCCTACTTAAGGTTGCTGTATGACCTAGGGATATGGTAGGCCTATTAAGTAAGCACATAACTTTGAGAAAAATTTGACTTTTATTAATAAAATTATAGCCTATTATTCTGATTCTAAAATATCATCCAAATGAAACAAGGAAAGTACTTTGTGAAGGAGCTTACGAAGGAATTTGCCAAGTTTATATTTTTTAATGGCATGCTTAATTTTTTTAAGGGCGTGTTTGCGTCTTTTTCCAGAAAGTTTTGATGCCTCTTTAATCATTTCTAATATTTCTTCTGGCAATTGAGGCTTTGCTGTGTGCGATGTTGGTGGCAGGGATGTAGTAGGGACTGGTGTCGAAACTAGAGCAGGCGATAATGTAATAATTGCAAAACAAATCAGTATTTAAGCATTGAACTCTTCTGTTTTTTTACCAATTAATTTATGTATAACACAAATACGTCAAATATAAAAATTCAATGAAAAAATATCAACTGAAATTACATACCTGAACAAGAAGAAAGCCAAGGAAATGTGCATAATTTCAGTGTAGAACTCCAGTATAGCCCATCTGGGCATGTTTTCAATTGTGGCCTGTGTCCTATGCATTCGTAATATTTACTGCAATCAGTTGGATAGGGATAGAATTGTTGAGTTCCATCACACCAACTTGGAATGGATGAAGTTGAGGGCTGTGATGGTGTTGGTGATGATCTTGGGGTCGTCCTGGTAGTGGAGGGTGGACTCCCTTATCAAAGATTAATAAGTGAAAAATCAACTCTGGGTTCACAGTTGGTCTAAATTTGATTATTTGGGAAAAGAATATCCCATAAAACTCAAATAATCATGTTGAAACTTCCTATATGGTAATACTTTATAGTTTTGGAAAATATTCATATAATAGGTCTACCGGCCAGTAATGTTATATGTTTTGTGGGAAAATTTGCTTGTATAGGACAGCATGCATTTGAGTACGAGATATGTAAGCCTATACTACTTCAATTCAATTCAATGCATTTTGTGCTACATAGTCTGCCCTATATGATAGATATAAATTTAGTAATTTTAGTTACCTCCGCAGTTAGCTTGCCAAGGAACTTGACAACTTTTCGATTCTTCACTCCAGTGTAACCATGGAGGGCAGCTTTGGTGATGTAAAAATCCACCAATGCACTGGTAATATTTGTTGCAGTCTGTTGGGTCTGGGTAGTATTGCTGAGATCCATGACACGGTATTAGTGGCGAATGTGTGGAAGTTGGAGTCACTGTAAATGAAATCCTCTTTACTTAAATACAATAAACATTTGTAAAATTTGTTTCAAATTCTTGGGTTTAAATATAGAATGAACTTACATGCACAGTGGACATTTGAGGCCAAGTTGCAAGTCTTTAGTCGAGAATCCCATAACAACCCACTTGGACATGTTTGATGAATTACAACTTGTCCATGACATTGGTAGTATTTGCTACAGTCTGTGAGATCAGGGTAGAATTGCTGAGTTCCATCACATAACCCTGGTCTCGAAGTTGAATATGTGGATGGTCTTGGAGTTGGTGTTAAACGAGGAGTTGGGCTTGGAGTAGGAATGGACGATGTTGGTGTTGGACGTGAGGACGTTCTGGTCGTGGGGGATGGACCCACTTGTCAAAAATGAAAAATGAAATTAGTTCAGGGGAAATTTTTTAATTTTAATTCCTGCCCAACATTTCTAAAAATTTGGTTTTTATTGGGGAACATTTCTTGGGTTTAGTTACCTGCACAGTTGGCTAGCCAGGGTATAAGGCAACGATCTGATTCCACACTCCAATGCAACCATGGTGGGCAGCTTTGGTGGTGCAAAAAGCCACCAATACATTGATAATATTTGCTGCAATCAGTTGGATCTGGGTAGAATTGCTGATGTCCACCGCAAGGTATAGATGGTGCATGTGTAGGGGTTGGCCGTGTGATTGTACTTGGAGTTGGGCGTGGGGTTGGACTTGGAGTTGGGCGTGGGGTTGGACTTGGAGTTGGGCGTGGGGTTGGAGTTGGGCGTGGGGTTGGAGTTGGGCGTTGAGTTGGAGTTGGGCGTTGAGTTGGAGTTGGGCGTGGGGTTGGACGTTGTGTAGGCCTAGCTGTAACTTTTGTAACAACTCCGTTCCCTGTGGATCCTGCATTTGTATAAAGCAAAAAACTAAATTTCATTTTATTGATTATAACATTGCACTTATTCTAGGGAAATCTGTGCTGACAATTTCAAAATAATGCAAGAAAAATTGACTCTGCAGCTATCAGGCAATCAAGGAAACTCGTCCCCAAATTACTCTACGAAAAACATTCTTATGTAAAAGGAAATTAGAGGCTCTTGCCCCAAGCCATACTCCATATTAAAGTATTATTTAAACACTTATACAATAAATAATTATTAGTGTGCGGCATTGGGCGATGCATTCCAGTTTAATTACCCAACTTCATAATTTACAACTAATCAGTTACGGAAAGTTTAAATTTGTCTTTTACAACCTTGAGAACATGGCTCTCCAGTGGGACGAGTGCAAGTTTCCAATTCCTGGGACCATTCCAGGCCGGGTGGACAGTCAATAAGGTTTGGAACGCGGCCATCACATTCGTAAAATCTGTTGCAGTTTGTAGGATCTGGATAATACTGTTGACCATTGCATGGGTTATAGAACACTTTTTCTTCCATGAAGACACCTGCATATAGAATTTTTATTATATTAATCCTGGATAAGCACAATTAGATTAATTGAATAAATTAGTAAGTTAGATCTAAACGCACACTGAAGAATGCTGCCAAGACATAACAGAAACAGTGCTGTTGCCATTTTGAAAACGATGGACACTAACTGTGGTTGTAGAAAGAGTAGAAATAAGCACTTCCAAATATGAATTTATTTTATATACCTGCAGTTCCTTCCGGGTAGCCATATTTCCGTATTAGTTTTAGGCCTGTATGTTGAATTAAGACGTGGATTATTCATGGGTCTGTCTATAATAATCTGCTAAATGCTTCCTCAAATTGATCTCTATGGTCAATATTTAGGCACATGTTATTGAGGCTGAAAATGCATTTACATCATGTAAACTAATACCGGTAATTACTGGTAACAAAAGTTCGGGTATATACGAGCGTATTTACCAGTGTAATAAACTTTGCTTATAACTTAATAGTTCGCTAGTATAGGCCCTAGTTGGTAGATACCGGGTAATCATGCAAATAAATTAGATTGACTAGACAATCATCGAACACTAACTAGAAAAGTTTACAGCAATATTATTACTGTATATATTTATTTTACTGGTAGGCCTAACTTATTTGCCAATGCTTCATGTATTTATTGGTAAGTGGTAACCTTCGATCGGATTAAAGTAAGTCTGCCATGACTCCCTATTTTCACCATTTTAGTTATATCTTATTTATGCTTAATCTAACGGGTACATATAGGGCTATGTATAGACACACTTGGAAATGAAATTAATTAGCATAATATTATACAAGATTTGGAAATTACGTTTGTTTGAGTGTGGTTGCCGTACTGCATGCCAAGGGTTGTCCCTGATTAAGCTATAGACGTATAGCTTTATTTATTTAGCAGTAGGCTAAGATAAGGAAGATGATACCAGCTTCCAAGTTGAAGCTGCATTGTACAGTATATCGTTAGACAACTATATTCATTTGCGCTAGAGTTTATGTAAACACATACCCGTATATACATGGTAGTTGAAATTTGAGCGCATGCATGCATGGTTAATAAAATGATTGCATAAAAGGTTCAGTTCCGTGGGCTAAAATTCGATTAAGCATCGACTTCGTTATTATTTTGCATATTTTTCATGTTCTTATAGATTTTCAATGGAGAATATATTAGGACCTACATATATCTATATTAACTTAATGTATCTTCTTGGTTATTTTAACTTTGTGATGAGAAGGAAGTTTATCAAATAATTTGAAGGTGTCAATAATTGAAAGTATCTTAAATTTTTTTGAAATGTTCCATGAATTAGTAACATGATTTCTTGCAAGGACTGAAAAATAAAACTGGGAATTTCACTATAAGTAAATTTATTGGAAGTCTGAAAGATCATGATGCCACATACAGGTATAGATCATCACCTTATATGCGGTTTAACCTATAGAACGATAGTATTGCTATGCATGCTTGTACTCTTTGTAACGAGAGTATTACACTCAAGATTGGCCCAACTGTTGTTGTCGATCATTGCATGATTATCAGATTTTAGGGTAAATGTGACTTGCCATAGGACATTCTTGTCGTGTAGCATAAATATTACAGCAAATGTTACCCCGTGCACTTGTGGTGCAGGGTATAATCATGGTATAATGTACCAGCTCATATGGCAAATGTCCTAATGTAGAGAATTTCCCATTTTACCCAAAAAATGTGCTGATCCATGGCAATGGATCACAGTGTTTATGGAAAATTTAGGCTCTCTCTATAGGCTTATACTATTGTATACTTGTAATTTATTGTTTGCTGCTGCTGTATAGTAATTTTTAACTCGACTAAACTATACATAGGCGCATTTAGACCTGCGGTTAGGGGGGGGCCTGGTGGAATTTTACAATGCATCTATTTCAGATCTCAAGGGGGGGGCCCGGTGGAATTTTACCATGTATTTCAGAGCTCAAGGGGGGGGGCCCGGGCCCC
>JAQIXP010004298.1:0-11735 GCA_034700285.1 Proteroiulus fuscus
CTATCAGCTTTGCGCAGCAGCTTACCCGCTCTAAGCTGCTTACATGAACGCACCCTTAGGAAAATTTCCAAAAATATTCCATTGTTTTAAGTGTCGACCGCCATTTTGTTATACATAATATAATGTAAACAATGGCAATTACGATAAATTAAAAGTAAATTACAGAAAAAAAAAATTTGAAAGGTTTGAAAGTGCTTGGAAAACGCATTTATTCTTACATTGAAAAACACAAGAGAAAATGGAATATTTAATTTATGTTATAGAGGCTCGTCTTTGTCTCCCATTATGACCCTGACCCTGCCTTGACATAAATTTGTATAAATGGTTTTTAAATCTCACATTAAAAAAATAAATTTTACAATTTCTTATTACTTGAACACAAACATACCTGCAATAATTCCACTATTTACAATGATTACATTTAACAGCAGCACTTTAAACACAGCAGTTATGGTCATGATGAGATATTGGCATCAAAATGAATTCCCAAAATTTATTTGCTACAATTTTCATCAATGAACTCGGGCTTATTGAACCTCCTTGTGAAATTCAACCACCAATGATAGTAGAGACTTTTAATTAACGCTGACCATTCATGGTCAAAACCAAGACAAATTGGGGTACTTTGGATATATCTATCTCTATATGGGATATATTAATTATGCTTAGTTTAGTTGCCCCCTTCAGTATCTTATCCGAATTCGCAGCAAGCAAATATAGATTCTATTACCAAAATGGTCAAAGTTTCTTTGTCTTAAAAATATATTGAATTTGAAAAAAAATCAAAGTTCAAAGAAATGTTTTGGTGAAAATTAAAGAGCTCTTGACCCCTATTTTAAGTATTTTGAATAATGCTGCGAAATAAAAAGAAACTATTTTAGGGTAGGCCTACTGACATTCCAAACATGTAGCTGCAATTAGCAAGGATCAGATATGAAGGCTTTCCTTTTACTTCTGAAGCAAAAAAGATCAAACTATTGCAAACTATTTCAAAAATTCAGATGAGATTTTAATCCCACAAAAAAAAAGAAAGAAAGAAAATAAAAATCATTTTGCAACTCTTGTAATTTCTACATTTATCCAATCATTGGTTGGACCATCAAAATGTAGTGATGTTCATGTGCTGTCTATGCAAATTTCTGTCTAATGCTCTAATGCAAATTTTTTTTGGGGGGGAAGGGGGGGGGGAAGCTGCTTATGAAATTTTTATGAAATATTATTGTATAAACTTAAAAAATTGAACCTATTTGATATTTCAATTGGAGGGCTTAGCCCCCCTTCTTCCCCCCCCCAAGTCCATAGCACCGACCGCCCATGGTGATGTTTTATTTGTTTGCAGACTTACTATAAGAAAACTATATTTCTAAGGCCCAGTTGCACCAACAATAGTTAAGTCGTAACCCTGGGTTATTATGAGCATGTGACTGATTTGGGCCAATGGAAATTCAGGAATGTAAAGAAAACCTATGATTAACTTTGGGTTAATTTTAACTCTTGTTGGTGCAACTGGCCCTAAGTGAAAAGTATTTTTGGGCAAATTTACTACAGGAAAAATATTTTTATAGCAAATGAACATAAAGAGGAAAAACACTTTTTTTTGGAGCAAATTTACTTCTGGAAACAGATTCCTAGGGAACCTTGTTTTTGAGCAAATTAACCACGGGAAAGGCATTTTTCTGCAAATGTAACATAAGAAAATTAATTTTGTAAATTTTGTAAGTTTGCCTTTTTAGGCAAATTGAAGACGGAATAAAAATAGCCTTCTCCATAACGCATTGGAGCTCCAATAATTATTTCTCTAAAAAAATATGGTATAAACCAAATTAAACCCAACTTTTTCCATGGTTTATCATGAAAAAAGCATTTGGATAAAATTTAACATGGTAAAAGTATTTGTGAACAAGTTTTTCATGGAAAAAGTAGTTTTGATAAAATCGGAAAGTTTTTTTTTTTTTTTGCAAATTTATTTCATGTATGGGAAGTAAATGATGTAATAATCCAATGGCTGAGGCTCAATCAGATTAGGTTTCTGGAGTTAAAATTATAATCATTAAATTGTTGATATTTACAATTCAATGGCTTAATTTATTTGTTAATAATGAGAATTAATACCAAGCTCATTGAATCAATAAAAAGACAATGTATTGGAACACATGCTATAAAAGCAATGTCCCACACCATTGTAGATAGACCAATATACCCAATAGAGGATATATAAAATTCAAAAGCGCCCTACAGCTTTTTAGGAAGTCAGACAAAAAAATTGACTTAAAACCCCCGAAAAGCAAATTGCCATAAAATTCATAACATTACACTCATTAATTATTGCATTATATAGTAATACATGCAGCTGCTTATAAGTGGTTTCACAGTGAATAATGCACATGGCCTCAAGAATGTTTTTATCCGGGTATATGTGGTACTTGAAGAGATATTTGATACCAATGTTATTTTTGTTGTTTTGTCGATGGTTTCCTAAATTCTACTTCCACCCACTAATCCTCGACCCTGACTAGCTGATGGCGCCGATGTCGTAGCGGCTTTTGACATGTGTGTACCCCTGAAAAGCTAATCTAGAGTATCTCAGCATCTCGCAACATGCTGTTGGACCATTTAAATCGTCGGGAAACTTCGGCAAAATGGACTTGTCTGTAGTGTAGATTATTACTTTCACTAGCATTTTTCATTAGTTTAGGACACATTGGATTTTAGCTAACATTTTACTTTAAAAAATGTTTTTCAGTGATGTATACAGAACCATGGTAACTTGTGTCAAGACCAAAAATGCTTTAATTTATATTTTATATTTAAGTTTTGCTTGCATGCTACACAACATAGCAGTCAAAGCTCAACTGAAGGATTTAGATGTTGGAGAATATGAGACATTTTTCAATTCTGGATTTAAGAAAGTGGAAAAGCCAGATTCAGGATTGGACAAATTGCAAAACAGTATACACAAATCCAAAGTGGAAGTGCTCGGAGAAACGTTGAAAAAGAGAGTGGCAATGTTGCGAAAAGCTCCCAACAGACAAGTGGAATTGGTGTTCTTGGTGGACAGTTCGGCCAGTGTTGGCGCAGAGAATTTCTTCAATGAATTGAAATTTGTGAGGAAATTACTGGCAGATTTTACGGTGTCTTACAATTACACCAGGGTTGCCGTAGTTACATTTTCTTCGAGGTCTCGGGTGGTCAGACAGATAGATCACCTCAGCAATGCATCCACCAAAAATCACAAATGCCGTCTGTTAGCTGAGGAATTGCCAAAAATCAACTACACAGGTGGAGGAACCTACACACTGGGAGCTGTGTTGGAAGCACAAGTAAGTCAAATGTATTTTTAATAAATTGGACATAAAGCATACATCCTCAAATACAAGCTTAGGGATGTGACAAAATCATATATTTTCCCATAATACCAGTCATATTTTTTTTTCCCATTTTCAAATCCCAAACATACTTTATCACATTTTTCAAACTGGAAAAAATTAATTTTTCACATTGAAATGCAAATAATACAATATTTGATGTCAGCAATTACAAACTGTATCATGTTTCTAAAAAAATAACTTCAAAGCAGTTTAAATTTCTGCAGAAAATCTTTAAATTGTTCTGCAAAAAATCGTCACCTTAATTGTGAAAAGCATTTTCTATAGGAGTAGGTAAAGTTAGTGTTCATATGGTCTACTTTTATTTTGCATTTGTCAAAATATTTTTAAATTTCACATTTTTCTCACAACCTGCCTGCTTTTTACATTTTTCTTACAATATTTCTGAAAATCCAAATCTTTCACATATTTCATAATGTTTCTCATCTGTCACGTCCCTGCAAGTTCTTTCAAATAAGGCAGCTTCAGAAAATTACTCAAAATGCTAATAATTGAAAAACGTAGTTAAATGCCCTAACCAATGTTTATCTTGCACAATCAATTAAGTAACAATTGATATGACAGCACAATTGAATGAAACTGAAATTCCCTGCTTATTTTGCACTTGCAACAAACTTTTCTGCATCTTATGAGTTTAGAAAAAATTATTCAAGAAACTCTATTTTATCAAAATAACTCTGAAGAAAAATACCCCTCGTATTTGGAAGTTTTGTTTGTATTGAATTCTGACATTTTACTTTATTAGTATTTTTATTTTAAAAAGTTTACTTACTATTTATTTTGCAAACAGTTTAAATGTCGGCATGTGTACTAACTTCTATCCTTTACACCAGACCCTTTGGAATCTCAATTACATAAGAAAGTAATTTCTACATTAGTATCACATTTTTCAAGGAAAACATAATTTGAACCATGTGTCTCTTAACAACATCTGCCATTCATTTTGAATAAGAATGCATCTGGCTTTTGAACTTTTTCTATTTATCAAATTAGGAATACTTAAAAAAAATTCGCATAAATTCAATGTCAAGGGTTATCTTGTGAGTCAGATTAGTATTATTACTTCTTTCCTGTTTAGTTAATATACTGGTGGAAGTTATGTCACATAATATATTTTTGTTATGAAAGTGTAAATAGGCCCATTATTTGTTTCAGTTTGCTTAAATTAATTAGCATACTGATCAATATTAATTCGTGGTGAACTCTGAGCTTTCAGGGAAAGAAAGGGGGCAGCAATTCAGGTCATCAGAATTACCAGTTGATATAGGTTAGATATGAAACTATTTTATTGCGGAAAAAGTAATGCAAAGTGACACACTATAAATTAAATTTTAAAAAACTCAAAACTGATTACATTCAAAATACAAACAAAAAAATATGGACCTTGCTCTTCGAGCCTAATTTCCTTATGTCCAATTCTCATTTAAAATATTATTTATGTTTATGTATTATGACATGTTTATGCTAAAGAAGAAAAAATTGCATTGAAATATTCACTATAGGATTTTTTTTTGCAAATTATATTAAAAAAATCCCCAAGGTCCATTTGTTCAGATAGTTCGGCAAATCTGAAAGTTCCTTGATATTTAAAGTTAATTCCAGGAGATTAGTGATTGAATCTAGGACAACTACAGTATATCAAATACTAAAACGAATTAATTAGCAATGTTATGACATTGCTAAATAACACTACAGTATTTATTTAAATAACTTGTTACCCCAACAACCATTATGTGATATGCACATCATATAATGCAAATGAGATTTTCAATCCACAGCCAATAATTCATTTAGAAATTTATATAATACACGGGACAATTGAGGAGCTGAGATAAAAAAAACCAACATGAGTCTAGATTTCTTGTTTTAAGAAAAATGCATTTAAAGAAACTCGAGACTTAGTGCATAAAAACTACTTATTTAAAATTCTGAGCTTAATTTTTAAGATAGAAGAAGATTTTGTTCCCTCAAATTGTGTACACAGTGATTCTGGCATTTTTCATCTTCACTGATCAAAATGAGCAACTTCATCCCCCCCCCTCTTACTCCAACGTTTTATTGATGAAGCAGATAGAACAATTTAGTTACAAATTTATGTAAATATCTAATTTTCAGCAAAAAATGGACCTCATGTGCTTTTTGATCTCAGTTCTTCAATTTTTGCTGGAACATTCTTTAAAAATCTGATATGTTTAACCATATGTATATTACACAGGAATTGATGATGATGCAGGGCAAGGTTGCAATGCCACTCAGATTTATCATCTTAAGTGTCTGTACTTGTGTTTACTAGCTATATTTATTTATTACAGCGTCAACTGCTCCTTAAGATGATGGAAACAGTCACGCATTTTTGACTTTCAATAGTTTTCATTGAGGAATTTCCAAAACATACACTTTTAAGTATAGACCCTATAATCATTTTGCACGGATTATATTAAGTAAAGATTCCATGGAACTAGTCAAGTTGCACAGGATGTCATAATTAATGCTACTGCTGACTTAAATGGCTGGAATATTAATAGTCACTCCAGTTTACTTCAACTCAGTACTTTATGATCAGCATATATTAAATACGTATGCCATTTGGTGGGGAAGGGGCGAGGGGGTAAAAGGGGGATGTAATCCCACTATCAGGAGGAGACTCCCACGTCAGTAGAGACTTAAACATCAAAGTTAAATTGAATTCCTAATAACTTTGAAGTAATCTTAGGAAGAATACTCCAATGTCTAATAAAATGCAGGAAAAAGGACCAATAATATCCATCCATCCATTCAAGCATGGATTTTTTTCAGAGGCTTTGAGTAAACCTGCCATCCTCTATAGCATTTGAATTAAATTAAAAAATATCAGAAACCATATTATAATGACAAGTCCAATTAAACCTTTCGAATAGACTAAAGCTTAAATCATCCCTTCGAGACCATTATGATTCCCAGTTTAGAGAATAAATCATCATAAGTCACACTAACAGTCTGCTTATAATGTTACCGAAATGTCTATGTAACCAGGATAAAATGGGTTCAGTACTCCAACAAATACTGATTTTGAACCAATACTGATTTAATTCAAATGAACCCAAGGTTAATTTTTAACCAGTGCACTAACAACTGCAAGTTCGCAATGTAATGTATGTGTATAACCTATCTAAGAGCAAGTTTTAAGTGCCATTTTAAAATTCTCGAGATTTAAAACAATTACTTTTATTGTGCAGTACCATCCATCATCATTTGTGCATTAATTTGTTGGTTTAATTTAAAGAACCATTTCTAATTAATGTAAATATCTGTGTTCTATTTGAAGAGTATATTGAAAAGAGCAAGGCCAAACGCAGTCAAAGTAGTTTTCCTGATAACGGATGGCTACTCGAATGGTGGCGACCCTCGGGTAGCCGCCAAGATTCTGAGAGACACTAATGTTGAGATGTTTACATTTGGCATAAAAAATGGCAACGTCCGGGAGTTGTACGACATGGCATCGCCACCGCCACAGGAGCACAGTTACATCCTAGACAGTTTTGAGGAGTTTGAGGCCTTGGCAAGGAGGGCATTACACGAAGATTTGCATATTGGGAGCTACGAAGAAGAAGATGCAAATATGTGCAGGCAACTTTGTGAAGAAAAGGAGAACTGTTGCGATATTAAAGCCAAATGCACCTGTGGCACCCATACAGGTCACTATGCATGTCTATGTCAAAAAGGATTTTATGGAACTGGGCTACAAGGAGATTGCAAACGTAAAGCGAATTCTTGAAATTTTTTGATTTATTGCTAGCCATTTATTGAAACTTTTAACAACTGTATCTATAAAAATTAGCATGCCCAGCTGGAACCTATCTAGATGTGAGTGGACCGGCAGACATTGGAGCATGTAAACTCTGCCCTGATATAAACCATTATTCCGAACCAGGAAGTAATTCGGTGGAAAACTGCCAGTGTCGAAAGGGCTACATGAGCAACAACACTAAGTGTGTAGGTATGCAAGTTGTATTTTCCCCGGTCGTTCAAGAGATCTTGAATTCCGGAAAAAATGGCAAATTCTACTTTTTATTTTTTTTGGTCATTTTTTCTATCATTTAGAAATGGAGTGTCAAAAATTGACTCCCCCAGAAAATGGGTACTTTGTTAAAAATGGCTGCGGTCATGTTTTCAATTCTGCTTGTGGCATTCGTTGTAACCCTGGTTATACACTATTTGGGAGCAGCATTCGCCTCTGCAATGAAGATGGGGAATGGACAGGGGAAGAGCCTACATGCGTCAGTAAGTAATATGAATGACGATCAATTTACATAAAAGATTGATGCCACTTTGTTGTAATAAAGGGGAGATAAATCTCAATTAAAACTTTTTGCATATGCTAGTATGCCAAAAAGTTTGGATGTATGAGTGTCGCCTAATGAGAGTGCATTTCAAACGATACCTGAATCTTTTAAAAAAGCATTTCCCAAAGTTCCACAAAGATGTTATTGCTAATTTTTTTCAAAATAAAATACATTAACTTTACAAATGTTGGGGGTGAACTTGCGAAGACGTACCGTACGTTATTAATCAGGGGTGGATTGGCCCAACAGGCTATCGCCGGATAATCCAAAATAGTCAATGATACAAACTGATTAATACAATAATAAATAAATGACCAACTTATACAAAAAACAATTAAAACGAATTCAATTATGAAATAGCATAGAAAAACTGTGTAAAAATGACAATTTTTCATCTGAAGAAATTCAGTTTCTCCACAGTGGAATTCTATTTGTTGGGAAAAGATGGGCCTACATTTTTTTGATACCGGTAAGCCAAAATCTAACCAGTATATCACTCTTATTCATAGATATTCCATCGTTCATTACTTTAAAAAATTAAAAAAAACCAATCCTGCAATAGCATAGTCCAGAAACTTTGAGAAATGCTTATTAAGAAGGAATACTAGCACTCATATAAAGAAATTGCATATGACAGCATATCTATAAACAGAGCACTCACCTTAAAATCTAGTATTTATCTATGCTAAAGCAAATATTCTATTCTAGTTAAGAACTGCACAAAATTGAAAGAACCTCGTCATGGAAAGATGGAATGTAACAATGATGCATTTGCTTTTGAAACGCATTGCAACTTTTCCTGTGACCCAGGATTTGTTGCAATTGGATCCAAAATGAGAACATGCTTAGCAATTGCATCCTGGGATGGACTGCCGAGTCATTGTAGACGTAAGTTACTGAGGATGTGATCTATTTGTAAAGCCTTAATTACTCGACCCACCTTTGATTAAACTTTTTCAGCGGTAACTTGTCCGGCGTTGTCAGCTGTTCCAAACGGATTCGTGACGCCTTCAAAATGCGCAACACACAAGTCCCAATTTGGCGATACCTGTGACTACTCCTGTGACTCAGGCTACACATTGTTAGGTCCGGCCAAACGTAGTTGTATCAAGCAGGGTGGCTGGAGTTCTCCTGAAAAGAAAACAAGATGCATTGGTACGAGTCATTCAAACTATGTATTTACAGACATAATTTAAGATTAAAATTAAGCTGTAATAATAATTATTTAGTTAAGGTAATAGTCACAACATTTCTCCATTGACATACATGGTAATTGTAAATGGGTTCAGAAAATCTACTCCTATTGTTTTACCAAATACCAAGTATGTGACTGCAATAGTTTCTGAGATAATCTAGCAAGTTATCATTATGCAAATTTTCCCAGTTTTGCAAATGTAACTTCAGTTTTGTCTGTCATTTATTTCAATTTCAGCTTAATAATGGCTGAAAAAGTTCCCCGAGGAAAAATCATTTATTTTCCCAATGATTCAGTTAAACAGAAAATGCCTTTTATGATAAGCCAATTCACCAAATTTCCAGAGATACTGTACATATCACCACCTACAATGTATGCCTATAATTATTTCTACAGATTCAACTCCACCAAACATCACTTGCCCATTAGATCTGGAAGTCAATGCAGAAGAAAATGAGAACTCTGCCACAATCAGTTGGGATCCACCAACTGCAAGTGACAATTCTGAGGAGAAAGCCATAGTGAGCTCTGTTCCGGCAGTTTCCCTTCCCATGAAATTTCCTATTGGCATATCCGTTGTAACTTATGTGGCGCAAGACAGGCTAAAGAATCGAGCGGAATGCAATTTTACAGTAACTGTGCTAGGTATATAAAACAGCACCATTTCATTTTAAAAGTATAAAGAACTCACATCAACAAAAACTAATAAAAACTTCAATCATTTCAGATATTCAGTCTCCGACTATTGATTCATGTGTTTCACCTCCAATTTTCTTGGCAAGGGAGAAATCTGTGCAAGTTATTTGGGATGAGCCCATTTTTTCGGACAATTCTGGTCATCCGGTTCAAGTCAATCGATCGCATGAACCCGGACCTTTTCCATTTGGGGAAACTCAGGTGACTTACGTTGCTTGGGATGAGTCAGGAAACAATAGCACATGTATCATAACAATCACTGTCCAAGGTAGCCTATACCAAATGTAGAAATGAGTCATTGCTGTGCTTGTCTTTAAACTTCTCAAGAGCACATTATGATTTTTAAATTAACAGAACATGCATGTGCATCTCCAATGGATCCAATCAATGGTCACTCTAACTGTTCCGAACTTGAAGATGGCGTTGTTTGTTCCCTGACCTGCGAGGAAGGTTACGCTTTTGCATTTCGGCCACCCACTTCTTATTTTTGTGCCTACGATGGGGAATGGGTGCCGAAGAAAGAATCATTCCCTGACTGTTCACGTAAGAAAGCGCAGAAAATTATAGTAGTCCAAAAGAGTCATTTGTTCTTGAAAATGAAATATATGGAGCAGAATTGGCAAAAATTTATCTGAATTTCGCTTTAGTCACTGCATTGCCAAGAGATGTCTTACAGAATGGGGTGATCACGTTACAATCGGATGATGTGCCCTGCGACGATACTTTCTTTTTGCATCAAGTTGAAAACAAATTTCAAAGAAAACTTTCTAATAAAGTAGGCTGGATAGCTATTCCCAAAGACACTATTCAGTATCCCATTTAATAATATCTGCATGCCATACACTTCTTAAAAGGTGATGCAATATTGCGTGGACGAAGTCGAATGCGATGCCCCACACGTATCTGCAGCATGTGAAGAACTAATTTCTGGTAAGAGAACCGTAATTTAACTACTCCACTATTTAGAAAACTAACCCAACATAACAAAATGATTTCCAAATTTATACTCTGCTATTCAGAAGCTGAAGAGGAAAGCAACTATATTTTAAAGCGACGTCGAAGGCAGTTAGCAGTCATCACAAACTTCAATATATCTTCAACTGAAAGTTCAGAGACATTTAGATACAAAACTAATAAAAGCATAGATGAAACTGAACTGCAAAAAGTATCTTTGAGATTTCAATTGACAGGTAAGTTAGCATTTAAGCATTATAAAATTCCGGCAGTATTTACAGTAAAAAGAAAAGTAAATAATAAAATAATTTTAAGTACGGCACATGTGATAACGAGGAACAAATTATTTTTGTAGGGAAATCAAAGGCTGATGCTAAAAACATGACCCAAAATACAACGGCATTAAAAACCGCAATGCATAACGCTCTCAACAATCTAAAACGAGATGCTCAGAAAGGGGAACTCGATCTCCAGATGGGTCAGAGGCATTTGACATACAGCGGATTGCGCCTTACGAGCGAGCAGCCCTTGTTTCAATGTGAAGCTGGCAGCATTTTACAAGAGGAACAGTGTGGTATGTAATACAGCTGATGAAAAGGCATATCGTAGTATAATTAATTGAACAGAATTAATTACGTAAATAAAATTTATTTTAGTGAGCTGTCCAGTTGGTACATTTTATAATGTGGTCAGCGAAACATGTCAGCCGTGCGACCGAGGCTCCTATCAGTTTGCTGAAGGACAGTTATCCTGCCTAGTTTGTCCAGACAACACTTCGACGAGCCATGGCCAATCGAAGAGCTCTGGCGAATGCAAAGGTATATTTGAATCCTTCGTTTTCAAAACTCAACCATACATTTAAGCTCATTTATTATACAGATAAAACTTTTTTAAGCATACTTGATTTTTTACATATCATATTTTAAATTATAATAATAATATAATAAGCTTATTCTATTAAATATTATAATTAATGTTATCATTGCAAATGCATTACAACTGACAACTAGGCTCCATATACAAAATTTTTAGTATTAAAAAAACTAACATTTGCTGTTTCCATTTAACTCAGATTTTTTAAATGTTTCAAGAACTACATGTACGTGTAAGGGAACGTCCATAAACCACGTAGCCCAAAAGGGGGGGTGGGGGGGTATGGTCTTACGCTACCATTTGCCACCA
>JAQIXP010004299.1:0-11734 GCA_034700285.1 Proteroiulus fuscus
ACTGCTGTTACACTACATTTGATCTGCACACTTATCAAGTTTGCTACGATAACCGTGCATGCAATTCAAGTTAATCAACAGGTAAGAACTTTCATTTTGTATAAAAATATACTTAAATTATTAATAGGAATTACTTTCTGTAGTAACTATATAGTCCTTGCATACAAGATCGGTCTGATTAAATCATAACTTTACAAAAATCAAAGAAAATATTAAAAATCGTTTATTATTAATGATTATTCACTATGTTCAGACATGCAGGATTCGATTTAATGTTTCAAGAATTATATGCAGCAATTATCTAAAAGTAACTAAGAGTCAAGGAATTATAGCAGATTAAGCTTATTTACACTGATTTACTGATTTATTTATTTACCATTCAGTGAGATTTTGGAAAAAAAGTGCAAATATAACCTATATTAGTGTTTGATAAAGTGGTTAATGATCTTTAGTAGTAAACTATTGATCAATTTCCATGTTTACCAAAAAGACTAACATTTTCTCATATTTTGTGCAGTTTCTTAGTTTAAAGGTGTTGGAAAAAAAAGAGTTTGTTTTAAAAGAAAGGGAATAACGCATTATTATACTAGTAAAGCTAAGTATGATTGCAGTTTCACTTTTCCATGAATGAGAAATCATTGATTTTATGTATAACACGAAAAGCGCCATATTGTCCACTAGCTAGTGGTGAAAAGTTAGATAAGGTGAAAATGTCACGACTGACTCTACTATATAGCACCATCTAATAGCAGTCCTTGTATCTTTTGTCATTAAAAGAGTTCTGTTTGGCTTCACATTTTGTAAATGCAATCAGACTGTTGTAATACATGTGGAATATATCTAGCACTGCTTAAGGTGCAATTTAATACCCCCTATACATAAAGGTAACCGAGCTGATACAATTATTCAGACCTTTACTATAATAGTTAACATTATTTTCATCAATTGGCCCTTTAGGACTTTCTTTACTATAATGTATACTCCTGATCTTTTTTTTAGTTTACTGAAATGAAGATCTTTAACATATTTTTTGCTTATTATTGGCAAGCTTTTTTTAGCCACTAACCAAAGGAATATAGGTTATGCGTTTGGCCCTCTATAATTCAATAAAACTAAATTTTACCAACAAAATATTAAAATAGCCCCTTTAATGTTGGCAATCAGTTCTAACTCATATGCATTGAGTGTTTGCCACCTTAGTATGGACCCATCATCACTTGCATTTCTATGTGCAAACTCAGCTAACGCTAACAAAACTAAATTTTTCTGTTTAAAAAAACATTTGATCAAAGAAAATCAATGAAATTAAAATGTTCACCATATAAATTCCTTGCATATCTAGAACCCAAACAAGATTTTTAGGCGCCATTAGATCTTTTGATCTTTAGGTGCCATATTAAAATAGATCAGAACTATGTAAGAATAACCACATTTTGCTACATCATGATATATCCTAACAGCCCGGATTCAGTGCTATAGAACCATTTAAAAATTCATTCACATCAAAATTTGGGATGCCATTGTCTTGCCTTCTATAAAACTGCTCTGATATCCCAAAAAGACTTCGACCTGATTTGACATTATATCATAAAATAGGGCAACAAAATAATTATCAATTCAGTGTTAACTTCATTATGAAAAGTATTAAAAGGACAGGTTGGCCAGTTGGGAAAACATGCCAAAATTAATTAAACCATAAGTCAACAAGAGTTGTGTGCTTAAATCTTCAGATAGTACACGAACATGCAAATAAAACTCAATCAAAAGTGTTAATCTGAGCATGCGTGCATGACATCATTAAGACAGAATATATAAAAATAAAGTAGGCCTATACTATATTAAGGTTGTAATACAACCATATAGGTTTCAATTAAAACACGAAGTAAACTATATCTACATAAACAAATCCTCATCATTACACACGACTACATAGAATATCATTCTCCTAGACAATATATTTTGCAAACATCATCAAAAGATGCGATCAGCCTTTGGTAAAACTGGGCAAAGCAACATGTTTTTACACCAGAGAGGATGCAGTTTCCAGCCGAACGATGAAATTTACGAAATTTGTGAATTTTCGCCATTACTGATCTGGGCATTTCGGTGCTATGGCATCGAACTGGGCAAGTACCGTCCACTTCGTTCTGCCAATTTCATTTTCAACCTGATCAAAGTGATAACTCTGACATTACAGTCCATCATACTTGTAGCATCCAGTTGTTTCATCCTGTTCATCATCTACAATTCGGCCGAATCGATATTTTTCTACACCACAGTGCCCATTTTATCCTTCGGCATTTCCAGTCTGATCAATTACATTAATCTGATGAGAAAACGCGCCCAAATGTTGCCATTTTTCAGGACCCTCATCCAAGAGCTCGATGGTCAGTTTGAGATTGGCTTGCCGGCCATTCGCAAGAAAATACAAAGATGGAACAAATTGGTGGTCTGTAGTATCGTTTGCCTGATTATCATGCAGATTGGCAGCCGATTACTTATTTATTATTCGCCCCACCCCAAACAGTACATGCAATCGACACTCGGGAATAAGACTTTTGTCCTGAAAAATTTCAAGAAAATCAAGCATATTTCTTTGGCAGTTCAATTTGCTTTTGCTTACTTTCACATTTTTGATCTACTGACAGTGTCTCTGTATGTCATCATATGCCATCTACTGATGCTAGCCTTTAAAAAAATCAATGTACAGTTGGAAAGTTCGGTCAGATTTGATGCCCAAGAGTTTTATAAACAACATCGAAATGCCAGCTTATTAGTAGCAAAAGCCGAGCGCATTTTTGCTCCATTTCTGCTGGTGTGGTGTGCCACAGAAGTGCTCACCACCTGTTTCTGGATTCGGACTATAAAATTCCATCATTTGCAATCTCTCGAGTTTGTTGGAGCCAGCATAATCAACTTATTCTTTGCCATGTGCCCATTTACTGCGGTTACTTATTCTACCATCAAAGTCAATAATCAGGTAATTAACTATCAGTATAATTACTGAATCTAATTTATCACCTGAAAACACAATGTACTACCTAATGCAAGAAACGTTTATATAAACTGTACACCATTGGCAAACATATCCATCACATTTTTAAAATAATATTTAATTGATATTGGAATAATGAGAATGTTGTTTTTTAAAAATAATACTAAATAATGCTGATTCCCTCTACGGGGAAGTCTCACTTCATGACAAGTGTTATTTAAATGCTAGACATTAGAGCAAAATATTAAAATAAAATATGTATTTTTGGATTTATAAACAAGTTTATTACAGCTAATAAAAAATCATAATATCTGTTTAAAACATGGACAGTACAATATTGTCTAATCTCAGGAATAACTGACTCTTTAAAATCTTAGAAACTTTAGCGCCATCTAGACAGGGTTCACCACTGGAATCATTCAATTTTGGATTTACTTTCCTTCTATGCAATAGTGCACAACAAATAACAAAGAATAAATGTATTCCCAAATAAAAATCCAATTTATACAATTTTAATTTTAATATGATGGAGATTTACTGAAATTTTTAGTACTGTCCACATAATGACTATTTTGACGATGAAAATGGATGCCAACAACGGCCAATATTTTTCAAGAAATCACAATTTTTATTCTCGTTTCTTTTATTTATGGTTAGCTCGCATCAAATAACAATTTAATTGCTCATAGTAACTACTTTCTCTTCTTTCAGTTTAATCATCACTTTGTACAAAATGAGACTTTTCCATTAATTTTATTTGAATTTCAATGTTTTAACAACTAAAAATGCAAAGTTTATCATAATTTTTCTATCGCTAAAGAAAATACTACAAAACAATTAGTTTAACATTCTCAAACAAAAATGTCAGTATCTCAATACAAGTTCCAATCAGCCATTTTTTTTTGGCAAAATGGCTTCCAAAAAGAGGCAGATTGTCTGAACACTGTTCACATGAGCGGTCGGTAAAAATTTCAATTGGGGGGGGGCTGCTAATGAAATTTTCATGAATTATTACTGCATAAACTCGAAATTGAACCTATCTAATATCTCAATTGGTGGCTTAGCCCCCCCAAGTCCATAGCACCGACCGCTAATAACTGTTCAAAGCAAAAACAAGCACAAGCCGAATTATGAACTAGGCTTATATACGGTACAAGTATAGATAGGCTTAGATCATACGGCTTATTGAATTTGGCTTTACTTGCGCCTACGCCCGGCAGTAAAAAACCCATAAAATAAATTAATTTTACAGATGCCAGTAGATAGGATCACCAATAACCAACATTTTGTTGTTTTACGAGAACCCATTTATCCCCACAGTTTTTTTCCCTCAAATCTAATGATTTGTTTGTGCATGTGTATGTCTCACTTACCAATAAGGTGGATATATACTGTCTATACAATGGATAAAGTAAGAGCCTAAATAGAAACACTCCAGTGCGGCCAATAAGGCAAAAAAGTGCTTGAATTTACACTATAAAGCCCCAAAACCATGACAACAAAGCAAACACCAAAGTCCAAATTTAATTAGTCTACATGAATCGTTTATTGGAGCCAGTCTGTCACGAAATAAGAGAATTCTCATTGTCAGAAAATGTTATTTCATCAAAGTCTGCAAAAATGGATACTGCATCTACAAAGCCTGCAGCAATCCCACAACTTTCCCAAATCATACCAGTGATAGTTTGGGTTTTTCGGCTCTACGGTATCGAACTATGTACCAATCAGAGATCTGGCATAAAATTCTGTATCTTAAAGTGCTTACAAATTCTTACGGGCATTTTCATACTTCTTATCCTGATCGTGTTTGGAATCTTCGTCATATGTGCTATTTTCAACTCTTCTGAATCAGTCATATTTTATGGGATTGTTCCAATGGTTTCTTCGGGCATTTCTTCTTTCATCAGTTTTGTGACACTGATCCGAAAACGAGAAAAGCTGATAAGTTTCTTCCATCAAACTCTCGTAAAACTCAGTAGCACATTTGGAACCGACTTTTCAGTCATTCGGAGAGAAATGAAACGTTTGGAATATTTTATCCTTTTCGGTTTTATTTTCTCCTTTGTTTTGCAAGTGGCCCAAAGACTTGTTATCGTTTACATGCCCAGTGACGAAAACAAAGCTGACAATGTGATGAAGCGGATTTCCAATGTCTCCAGTCACTTCAGATTAAATTTTCTCGAGGCCAATCCTTTGTCTTGGAGCTTTCAATGGATTATTAGCCAAATTCAAATCTTCGATGTTGTCACTGTGTCGCTTTTGGTCGTACTCTGTCAGCTGATAAGGCTCACATTTCAACACATTCGCACTTGGTTACCTGATCCTGATTCTCAATTGAATCATTCAAATTTGAAATGCACACAAAAGCAGTTTTATGAAATGCACATTGAAGCTTGTTGCTTAGTGGCCGAAGCTGAAATTATTTTCGCACCGTTTTTGTTGATCTGGTGTGCATCCCAAACCCTAATAGCTTGTTTTTGGATTAGGTCCTTGAAAGTATTTTACACCCAATCAGCCAAATTTGTAGTATGTATTCTGTTAAATTTGTTTTGCACAATTATACCATTTATCACTGTCACATCGTTTGTCATCAGAGTAAATGAAGACGTGAGTACATGTATTACTGGTACATATATTTGGCAGTGGTGTAATTTCAACAATTTCCTTTTGGAGGATTGGCATTCCTAAATTGCCCTCCAATTGCAGAATTGCAGAATTTGCTGTAAAAATGTCTGGTTTTGGAGGAAGGGGCTTAAGCACCCTTTTCCGGCCTGTTTGCCCCCCCCCCCCCTTTTCCTTCCCTTACAAATATTTATGAGTTGAAAAGATTTATTTTGCATTAAGAAAAAATGTACAATTGTACATGATAACATTGTGATTTGTGTAGAAATTGTCATATTTTGCCAGTCTTGCATATTGTTTTACGTAGCCTAACAAATATTTTGGATTTTCTTCCAGGTTGTTTCTACGCTAAAGTTATTTATTCAAGGGGTAATTTACGAGAAAAACAACACTGGATCAGAGGTACTGTATTCCTTTACTGTAATATTTGAAGGTTTTTATTCACCCTAATAACCTTATTTCAAAATGTTCACAGAACAATTCTACTCACATTCTGTACATGACCAATCACATGATGGCTCCAGTAAGCCTGACCGGATGTGGCTTTTTCACAATAAACAAGGGATTTGTGTTGACGGCAAGTATCTTACCATGTTGTTATGCATGTTTGTGATACTGCTAAAATGTTTTAAATTTTAAACAATGCCTTTGTAATCCACAGATCATTGGAACAGTACTGACTTATACCTTGGTGCTGTATGGCATAGACTGAGGAATTATAAATACATGCATGTATTTTTCTAAACTATTTAGGCTGGAGGGCTATTTCATCATCACTATCATGATTGCGCATATTGTCAAAGGTCAACTTCCTCAGGAGGCTAGGCTTACATTTTGTATTGACATTATTATGAATGCATTTTTACTTCATTATCATCAATATTACTTTTTTTCATCAGCATTAAAATAAAATTTGTATCACAAGTGGCATTTATACATAAACTTCATACATCATCTTATATTAATTGCTAAATTTAAATATATTTCCATTCATCAAAAATGTATTGCAGTAATGCTGTATTTAACCGTTTTCCAGACTGCAATTCTTTTCTGCTTGCAGTACAAGCTGCAATACAATTATGCCGAACTGTTATATTTTTTAAGTTTTATGAATTTGTTATAACATTGCATTCCAGAGGAAAAAAATCACAACAAAGTTTTTTTCTTAATTCTCTAATATGCAGCTTTACTGCAGACAAGAATCGCAATCTTAACTGCAGTCAACTGCAGTAATTTTTTTTCACTGTGTTCATCCAATTCTGAAAGCTTTTTCTTTTCACCATGTCATGCCAGTACATGTAAGTGTCTGCAGTAAATAAATAAATATGAACTTGACCATATGAAATAAATACATATTTTAAAATAGATAATTTCTAAGTAAATGATGTTAACAAGAATAATCCAATATTTTAAAATATTTTTGCATTAATAATAAACTTATAAGCTCATATGTCAAAATAATTTTTTTTTCTATTATTGAACTATTGTTGCTCACACTTTTTGCAAAAACAGCTTAATTAATATACTACTAAATACCTGCATCATGGGTGCACATTATTAGTAACAATTACATTGCAACATATATTTTGAATTCATTACATGATTAAGCTTAATATTTCCAAATATCTCCTAAATTAAATGTGAGATAATGTATTTTTAAATATATTTCAACAATTGCTTACAGGACAAGCATGCTAACACATGAGGTTACCTGCACCTTTGTTTTTCGCTTCAAAGAGTGACAGAATTTCTAAATAGTTACGAAACACCCTGCAAAATTAGCGTGTATGTTAAAATTGTACTTGCCACCTGAAATTCAAATATTAGATAAGTATTATATTTTAAAATAATTCTTGTTGGGTTCTGCTACATTAAATTTAAATTTAAGATCAACTATAACTTACTGCCACTAAGGAGTGCCTATCAATATCAAAGAAACCATATCCATTAATTAATGGCGGACATGCCATAAGATGAGAGCAGTACATGTGATATTCAAGCCTAGCCTTTTTAAGACAAAAAATTAACAAAACATCATTGAATATTGAATAAATAAATGCATATATAAACATTTCTCAGGTTACTAGCTTTAAAATATTCTTACTTCAATAAATTCGACTTTTTCTGCCAATTTTTCTCCACGTTGGTAACTTGCACAAGCAACATTTTCCAGAGAACCAAGGACCTGAATCATTATATTTTAATATGTATAACCAATTATTCAGCCAGAATTAATTATACTATACTTGCCTTGGAATTAATTGCCGAAATAAGCAAACAGACAGTAATGAAATTAGATAAAATTGCAATCAAGAGCATTTTTGCTGGCGTGGATGTTTCCATTGTAATGCCATGCTCATCAGAGGCACTAATCAGGCAAATGACGAGAAAAACGTGTACGAAAACCCACAAAAAAATTAAGAAAGAAAAGTGTTCATTAACGCAAGCAATCAGCTTGCAAACAGCATGATGTCTGGTAACAACCAGCTTGACATCTTTAAAATGTCCATTCAAGCTCTTGTTGATCATGATCAGTGAATCGAAATTGATCAGCACCAAGCTGATGGCAAACGTGAAAAAGTTGAGACAGACCAGAAAAAAAGGCATCAGAAATATCAAAGCAAAAGTATCAGAGGCTAATGTTAGTACTACGTTGACTTTGCCACAGCCAAAAACAGGCGTGATAACCCTTGTGGTGCAATTGAAGGGATCATCTGGTGAGGCATGACTAAAATATCCGTAAGTCCATATTGTATTATTGATGACCAGAAATATGCTCACAAATATAGTCAACAAGATTCGACACACCTCAACGATGAACCAGAAGCGAAGTTTACCAATGGCAAAAGCTTGGTCCAATTTCCCACGTCTATCTTTGAAAAGATCAGCCAGTGTTGAAATTGTTCTGAACAGAAATTCAGCAATTCTCTTTTGTCGTGTCGAAAAGTAGCCATAAGTAAAAGCTGAACAACCATAGATAGTCAGAAGTGCAATGTCCAGAGTTGATTTCCTGAAACCGTTCATGTAAATGTCAACTACAGCATCAACCTGCTTCACTGTAATAATGCCAAAAAAATAGCATAATTATGGCACGATAAACCAAGTAAAAAATGCTACAGAATCTAAATTTAGGCCTATCTGCATTCAACGTCATACGGATATCAATTCCATAGATTAGCATGAAATAGGACATGCGTTGAACCAATTTGTGCATTTGCTTCAGCATAGTTGAACCAATTTGTGCATTTGCTTCAGCATAGTTGAATCCTCCTTGGTATGTCTTAATGTTTTTGGAGAAATCCAAACAACCTTATCAAATATCATGTTAATCATTAAAAAATGTTTTGCAAATTCTTTATGTTGTGTGTATTAACATGTGTAACAGCAATGGAAATGCTCCATAAACAAGGTGCATTAATTGATTTCTTATGACATGTATTTTGATCTGGATCATGTAAACATCAAGAAAAGAAAATGTCGATTTGCATGTCGACAAACATTAAATAAGTGATGTTTTGACATGTAATAAAAAAATTTCTTTTCATAATTTATAAGAAACAATGTCTCGCTAATGGAAACCTCAATCATCCATAATATATTTCCAAAAAGAGTAAAATTTTTCACTATTTATCAATTTTAATTAATTAAAGAGTAATTATTAAAAAAAATTATATTTCTAAAAACATTGATGTGAAATCTGTTTCTAGTTATTTCGTAGAAGAGCATCATTTTCATATGTCGTCACACTGAGTTTGGCTTATAAAATTGACTAAATAGGATTTGCACATAAAACTTAAGGGTATAAACTTCCTTCACTTCAAAGACAGCAATTTTTCTATTGAAAAACTGGCTTATTAAATGTAAATTCTGACTTCTTTCTAGCTAGGAAATATTTTCCAAACTGCATCTGTATGAATATGCAAAGATATGACCCGAGTCCAGGAGTCCTGACAAACATTCTATGGTAAAACTTGCTAATTTGTGATAAGCTTTCCATTTATGGGATAAAGACATTGCATGCATGCAGAAAGTTACGAAAACGAAAATTTCGTGAAGACTAATCTGACTGACTGCAAACTTTTACATAACTTTTAAGTCTCATTATGTTTAAACTTGCTCAATGGGTATAAAAGCATTAGCATAATGACATGTGACATACATTTGAAAACAAACAAGTCAAATTAACATAAGAATTATAATATTTACACATATGAAGTGTATGTGATGAAATGGAAATTAATTGATTAAAAAAAAGTTGGCATACGAATTGTGAACAACTTTAGCTAGCCAGTGACTCACTCCTATATTTACCGAGGTAATAAAAACATCGCTATTTTCACGAAAAAAGTCATGATGAAATTACAAAACCAAGCATGGCAAGTATCAAATGTAAATGATCAAGAACATGTTAGCAGAATTGTTAAGCAAATGCACAACTGGGTTCAAGTTTTGGCCTACTTTATGCTATTATTTGGTGTAGATGTTCGACTGAAGACAAAATCAAATACATCTGGCTCTAACGCATGCCAAATTGTATTTAAACTGTACAATGGTTTACTTATTTTCTTGTATTTTTTAGTGAGCATTGTATACTTCGACGTACTAATGCTCAGCACTCATGATGGCTTTCGGAAATCCACTTTTGGAATTGCAATGCTAGCTATTTACTTGTGCTCTGCCTTAACATTTGGTTATTTTTCAATCAACCACAACAAAATTGGTACATTTCTACAAGAAACGTTATCAGCCATTGCAAGTCAAATTCAAACTTATCAAACCATAAACCTGTGGAAAACTTTGGTACTGCCCAAATTTCGTATTTGGTTTAGCTTCATTCTTATCCGGGTGCTTTTTGTATTACTTGTAACCATTGTAAGTACAGTTCAATATTGCATGGAAACTTACAAGTCAACTACTACTGATTCCTTAGAAACAATATTTTGTAAGAACAGAAGAAATCCTTTTAGTCACCCATGCCAAACGAGGATTGTAACAAACATAGTATGCGAATTCTTTACCACATTAATTATAGTACCATCTTTTTTCATATCCCTTAATACGTTCTCATTCACAACTGCCTTGGTGCTGATCAACTTTCAAACACTGATTGGACTTAACAAGACATTAAAAGAATCGCGCTTGAGTAGAAAAGTGGAATATCTACAAAGATTAGTGAAAAGACACAAGAAAGCCTGCAATTTAATCAGTGGAATTAATGATAATTTTTCCTTTATGATTTTTGTTTGGTTTTCCTTTCACGTTTTTCTACTTATCTGTCTAATCAGCTCATCCAAGGCAAGCGAGACACTTCCAGACAATAGCATTTTTTCCAGTAAAATCTTGATTGGTTCACTACTGACTCATTTCGTCACTGACTGTTTTCTTGTTTCTGCAGTTAATTCCAAGGTAAGTCATAGGTTTCTATTTTTAACATAAAAGTTTGAGGACTTTTCTGACATTTTCTGGAGTTTACTACTTTAAATCAATTGTCAATTCATCATTAAATTTAAAAATATTCGTAAATGGCAATAAATCCCCTGACTATCATTCTTTGATATAGTAGGATGGTACTTTGTGAATCACGTGATGTAAATATACTGATTGCTATCAATATATAGGTTTTGGACTCGCTTGATAATATTTCCAATGGTGAATCTGGAAGCAATGAGATCACCATGACTGCTATGAATGTAAGACCAAGCATCTTGCCCATTTCTTCACAAATTATTATAATTAACAATATATATTTTCAAAGGCAAAACTTGAGTACCATATGTACTGCTCTCATCTTATGTCCTGTCCACCACTGATTAATGGCTGGGGATTTTTCCATGTTGACAGGAACCTGCTCCTAACTGTATGTATTGCTTAATTAATTCATGCCACAATAATCACATTACACGTTTTTAATTTATTAAAATAATTCATTACTATTTCAGGTCTCTGGCACAATCCTAACATATACACTGATTATACAAGGAGCTGATAATTGATTACTTAATAATATGCTTCAAGAAAAATTAAGGAATTAGTTCAAACTTACGGTGCCCCGATAGGGACATGGTGTTATTATTTTTTTGGGAAAGCTAACTTGTTTAAACGACTTAGTAACTCGTT
>JAQIXP010004300.1:0-11734 GCA_034700285.1 Proteroiulus fuscus
CATTAGCAGGGATCAACTAAAATCCCCTTCAAGAATCACTAAAAAAACATCAAATATTCACCCCAACTCAGAATCACTTAAGATTTGCCATTGAATCATATCAAGAATCACAATATTCAGCAATGAATCACCTCAAGAATCACAAGATTCAGCAATAAATCACCTCAAGAATCACAAGATTCAGCAATGAATCACCTCAAGAATCATTCCACATCACTAATTCTCTTAAATGTTTATTAAACTTTCTGAGGAAATTTACTTTAGTCACCAAACAATTTTCAAGGAATCAGCAAACTCACCCTCAGTTCACCAGATGGGGTGAAAACCCAAGATGGCGGCCCCCATTCCACGTTGCAGTTTGTTATAAAAAATCGTTGTTTTTCAGAAGTCGTGAAAGATAAAAATGTTGACATCATTTGTCACATGAATGGCTTTTGTCATAATGTTGTCATTCGTCAAAGTCAATGGGGAATCCCACCTGGGCTAAAAGCCATAATTCAACACAATTCAATACCCATCATTCATAATGGATGAGGCAGCAAATCAAGTCCCCCACAATGCAATTCGAAAATGCAACAGAAATTGTGCAAACACAATGGCCACTTCCCAGGAAGTTATTTTAGTCCACGAAAATATATGACATTTTTATTAAAAAAAAATACTGCATCAGCAAGTATATTGTGCACAAATATTACATAATTGCAACAAAAAAAATGATTTTTGCAAAAAAAATTGATGCACAAGGTCATTTTTTTCAACTAAAAAAAATTGCAACTTTGCTCTGAGCGAGAGTTTGAAAGTGCATTAAAATGCAAAATAAATATGGTTAAAAGCTAATGAGCATTTTGAGTTAATATCAAAATGTGCACAAAAGTGCACAAAATATTCCTAATGTCAATTTTGTGGAGGAATTATGTAGGAGGCAATTTTCTAGAAAAAATATACGATTTTCTAAAAAAATTATCACATAGTTGAATACTGATTTGCAAAAATGCATACTTCCGTGCATAAATTGTGCACTAACAATGTCCAAATACTTCCTAACATAGATTTTAAGCGGAAATTGTGCAGTAGAATTTTCTAAAAAAAATGTAAACAATTTAAACACTAGTTGAATACTGTTTTGTAAAAATGCAATACCCCGTACATAAAGTGTGCACTAAAAGTGCACAAAAAATTCCTAACAAATTGTGTGAAGGAATTATGTTGGAAATTATTTTTATACGAAGTTGCATATTGAAAAAATAATTCTTATTTAGTTATTCTTGTTTAAATATCAAAAAGTGCACTAAATATGCACAAAAACTAATATTCACTAAAAACCATCAGAGCCAGATGCTGGAAATGAATCAATTTTTTTTAAACAAAAAGTATACACTTTATCATAAAGTTAACTAATTTGCAAAATCAAATTCTTGTGTAGAACATGCACAAAAAGTGCATAAAAAGCCCACAACTTAAACTTTGTTAAAAATTGCACAAAATGACTTTTAAGACAAAGGGGGGAGTTATAAAGCAAAAATAAACCACCAATTTTAGCAAGATGAGTAACTGCAAAATTGTAGGTTTCACTTCCGCAATTGTGCACTAAATTGTAGACATCATGAGATGCACAACAAATTGTGCATCACAAATGCACAAAGCGCTGCAGCATTTAGTCGAAATATCCCATTCGCAACTTTTACCAAAAATGAAAGAGCACTAGGCAAAGTCAACATTTTAGCAAATAGCTCACAAATCGAAATTTGTGCACAAAAAGTTACATATGCACAAATGGAAAAATTTCGATGAAAAAATGCACTTTCACCAATTTTACCGTGAAGAATAACTATATTTGCAGAAATTGCAACTTGCCGTTTCTACTTTTTGCAAACTGTGCTCTAAATTCAAAATGTGCACTAAAAATACACACAAAATTAATGGATTATTTATAGAAAAATATATGCAGAATTTTAGCCAATTTTATCACAATGGTAAATCCATCAACGGCAAGTCTCATTACCTGAAAATATGCACTTTTCGGCACAGAAAAAACCTCTAAAAATATCCTTTTCATTCTTTCCCCAATTTTCAAGTCAGTTTTTTTGCGAAAATTGCAAAACAAAAAAAGAGGTTCAGTTGACTTCCAGAAATAGAACCCATTCTAACTTTCACGCTTCTGCACTGCTCTAATCTAATTTTAAGTTGACAATTGCAGTTTTTTTACAGAATTTTTTTTCCCAGAAAAAGCCAGTTTTTTAACACTGGCTAATTTCAGTGATTCAACAGCGCCATCTGTGATGAATGGCCGGGAGTAGAACATGCAGAAAATTTCCAAAAAAATCACGAATTCCTGTAATATTTCATTATTTTTGAGATAAAATATATTTTGGCCTAAATTTTGACTCATGACTCAGGAAATTTTATTCCAAAATATAAGAATATTATAGGAATTTCTTTCAAAAATATAGGATTATAAAAAATCTTGTCTCAAAAATCAAGGAATATTACAGAAATTTTTCATCAAAAATATCAAAATATTATACTGAATTTAAATTAAAAATATAGGAAAATTATAGGAATTTTCCCCAAAATATGAAAATATTTTAGACATTTCCCCTCCAAAATATATACAAAAATCATAGGAAATTTATCTAAAAAAATTGGGAATATTATAGGAATTTTTCACAAAAAATATAGACATATCATAGAAAATTTCTCTAAAAATAAGAGTATTATTATTGGAATTTTTCCCCAAACTATCAAAATATCACAGGAATTTATCTCAAAAATAAAAAGAATATTACAGGAATTTTAACCAAAATGTGAAAATATAGAAATTTTTCCTCAAAAATATATACAAATATCATAGGTAATTTGTCTCTAAAAATAAAAAAAAATTTATAAGATTTTTTCCAAAAATTTAAAAATATCATGGAAAATTGATATAGAAAATAAAAGAATATTACAGGAATTTTTTCCCAAAATAAAAAGATAGCATAGGAAATTTATCTCAAAAATATAGGAATGTCATAGGAATTTTTTACCCAAAATATGAAAATATCATAGAAAATTTTTCTCAAAAATATAGGAATATTATAAGAATTTTTTATCCAAAATACGAAAATATCAAAGAAAAATTTTCTGAAAAATATAAGAATATTATAGGAATTTTTTACCCAAAATATGAAAATATCAAAGAACATTTTTCTCAAAAATATAAGAATATTATAGGAATTTTTTACCCAAAATATGAAAATATCAAAGAACATTTTTCTCAAAAATATAGGAATATTATAGGAATTTTTTATCCAAAATATGAAAATATCATAGGAAATTTACGTCAAAAATAAAGGAATATTACATGAATTTTTCCCCAAAATATAAAAATACCACAGGGAATTTACATAAAATTTTTTTTATAAAGAAAACAGGAATTTCCACAAAATATAAAAATATCATAGAACGTTGATCTCAAAATTAAAGGAATATTTTAGGAATTTTTCCCAAAATTATAAAATATCATTGAAAAATTATCTTAAAAAATATAGGAATAATATAGGAATTTTTTTATCCAAAACGTGAAAATATCATAGAAAATTTTCTCAAAAATATAGGAATATTATAGGAATTTTTTTTCCCAGAATATAAAAATATTCTATGTAAAATTTTATTTCAAAAATAAAAGGAATATTACAGGAATTTTTCCCCAAAATATAAAAATATCATAGAGAAATTCTCTCAGAAATAATGGAGTATTATTGGAATTTTTTTCAAAAACATAGAAATATCATAGGAAATTTATCTCAAAAATAAAGGAATATTATTGAAATTTTTCTCCAGAATTTAAAAATAGCATAGAAAATTTACATCAAAATTTTATTTAGGGAAAATATAGGAATTTCTATAACACATAAAAATATCACAAAATAACTGATCTCAAGAATAAAGGAATATTCTGGGAATTTTTCCCAAAAATGTAAAAAAAAATCATTGGAAATTTACCTCAAAAATAAAGGAATATTCTAGGAATTTTTCCCCAAAAACGCATTAACCCAATATGAAATTCTTAGAAATTAGGCCTAATTTGCAAAAATACAGATTATTTAAGACTTACTTTTCTTCTTTAGTGACTTAGGAGTCAGTTCTTCTGAGTCTCCTTCCGCCCTGGAATTCTCCTTATTCTCCTTGGACGAATCGTCTTCAGAACTCTGTTGTCTCAGCGGCCTTTCGGTCGCCATCTTGAGAGGATTTATCCCTGGCGGTGAGTTTGGCTGTTTCTTGTGGTTCTGAAAATAGTTAACTGTAGTTAAGAGTATAACGCATTCCCAAAATTCATTTTGATTTGTCTTGTTATATTTTTTTACATTAAAATATTTGGTACTTTATGGACCTGCCTTCAAGTTTACAGGACTTGTGACGTCACAAACAGATAATGTAAAATATTCACTGGTAGACAGTAAAACCTATGTTTGTAAGATATTTTGCTTTGATTTGTAATCAATACAATCTTTGGTAGGCCTACTTTATGGACCTGCCTTCAGCTTCACAGAGATTGTGACGTCAAGGCTCTTTCACATTCACAGGTTTTTTCACTTATGTCCAGTACATATGTCGCTAAGTTTACGTGTGACGTCAGTTTGCAATGTTGGGCTCAACCCTCCTATGTCTATGTTTAGGTCAATGTAAATAACATGCATATGTGAAACAGCCTTCACAAACAAATGACGTAATTATGAGCCCATTTCCTGAACAATTTTTCATTAACTTTAATACATCAAAATATTTGGTACTTTATGGACCTGCTTCCAGGTTCATAGGGTTTGTTGTGACGTCACAAACAGATAACATAAAACTAGCATGACGTTAGTTAAGCATAATTTTAGAAGGAATTTTGCTTTGATTTTTTGACATTATAATATTTGGTACTTTATGGGCCTCCCTTCATGCTTATAGGGCTTGTTGTGACGTCACAAACATGACGCTTACAATATAGTTAACGGTTGTTAATAAAGCTTATTTTTGGAAGAAAATTTTGCTTTCATTTTATTACATTAACATATTTGGTACTTTATGGACCAGCCTTTCTGTTCATAGGGCTAATGACGTCACAAACATAACGCAAAATAAGCATGACATTAACAATAGTTAATGGTTGTCAATAAAGCCAATTTTATGAAAACATTTTGCTTTCATCTTTTGAAATTAAAGTATTTATTACTTTATGGGTCTGCCTCCAGGTTCACATGGCTTGTTATGACGTCATAAACAGTTAATGTAAAACGAATATGACGTCAATTGTAGTTATTAACTCTTATTTCCAGAAGATAATAATTTTGCTTTCATTTTTTGAAATTAAAATATTTGGTAATTTATGGACCTGCCTCCAGGCTCACATGGCTTGTTATGTCGTCATAAACAGATAATGTAAAACGAATACGACGTCACCTGTAGTTATTAACTCTTATTTCCCAGATGATAAATAATTTTGCTTGCATTATTTGAAATTAAAATATTTGGTACTTTATAATGATAATGTTATGTATATGATAATGTTCACGAGACTTGTTATGACGTCGTACCCAGATAATGTAAAACGAATATGACGTCACCTGTAGTTATTAACTCTTATTTCCAGACGATAAATAATTTTGCTTTCATTTTTTAAAATTAAAAATAATTGGTACTTTATGGACCTGCCTTCATTTTCACGCGACTTATGACGTCACAAACAAATGCCGTAAATACGACGATGACGTCATTTCAAAATGAATTTATCACAGAGGCAGAACCATAAAGTACCAACAAGTCCGAATCTCGTGTTAACAGCCAATCCACGTTCAAGGGCACTTCAGAAAGTTTCAGAATTTATGGTAGAGCCTAAATTGCGCCTTAATTGATTTGTGCATAAACTGAATAGCATCGAAATATCTAAATGCAACTTGATCTATGCATAACTGACAATACCAGTATCCTGAAGTGAGTATAAATTAGACAAGCATCTCCCTCAAAAAAATTAGGGTGGCGCTGCCCCCTAGCGTTATAACTTAATCGTGGGATTCCCCATACCGCAAGTCACCACGCCCCCTAGTGTTGATAACTGGGTCAACACACGATCGAGGTAAACAACAACAACAATGACAACAAAAAACCAGAGGGCGTCAGACCAGACCGGTCAGACGTCGTGCAACATCCCCTTACGGCGCTTCCTCCTTCTCCCCCACTCTCCCTCTCCCTGCATGCTAAGGGGGGGGGCAGTTTGTAAAAGTATTTTTAACTAACGGGGGCTTACCTCGTTAATATGTACTTCGCCTAACGTTGGCCAATCGTTGATGTTGCTGAAGTCACTAGCCTGTAACAGGAAAAAAAATGGCGGATTCAGCAGTAGTCTGGTAACACTGGATAATACAATTGCTCAGAAATTAGCACTGTTGTAAAAACAAGCAATTAGTGCAGAAACAATGGCGTGCATTTCTTTGGACTTTCTATTTTAACGTGTGAAGTTTCCGTAGAAATGGGGGCCGCCATTTTGGATGTCATGATGACGTCACTGACATTTGCATCTCGAGCCTCGAAAGGTGATGTTTAACATCATAACGCGTTATGGGATAACTGCAATGACGTCATTGTAAGATGCAAGATGGCAGCCCCTTTTCATCGGTAAAGGGGGCCGCCATCTTGGATGTTATGATGACGTCACTGGCATTTACCTCTTCAACCTCAGATGGTGACGTTCGGCATCATAACGAGCTATCGGGTTCGGATAACTGTGATGACGTCATTGTGGGATCCAAGATGGCGGCTCTTGTTTCATTTCAGAAGGAGCCTCCTTTTTGGACGCCCTGATGACGTCACTAGCTTATGCATCTTTAACCTCAGAAAACAATTTGGCATCATAACTTCCTATGCCCAGGTAACTGAGAAGACGTCATTGTAAAACCCAAGATGGCGGCTCCCTTTTCATCGGAAATTTAAGAAGGTTGCCATTTTGGCTGTCATGATGACGTCACTGGCATATGCATCTTTATCCTCAAAAAACAACGTCTGGCATCATAACTTGCTATGAAGTAACTGAGATGACGTCATTGTGGGATCCAAGATGGCGGTTTTCATTTCAGAAGGGGCCTCCTTTTTGGATGCCATGATGACGTCACTAGCTTATGCATCTTTAACCTCAGAAAACAATTTGGCATCATAACTTCCTATGCCCAGGTAACTGAGAAGACGTCATTGTAAAACCCAAGATAGCGGCTCCCTTTTCATCGGGAATTTAAGGAGGTTGCCATTTTGGATGTCATGATGACGTCACTGACATATGCATCTTTATCCTCAAAAAACAACGTCTGGCATCATAACTTGCTATGGGGTAACTGAGATGACGTCATTGTGGAATCCAAGATGGCGGCATTAATTTCTTCGGAACCGGGACCGAAATTTGGATGTCATGATGACGTCACTGGCATATTCATCTGAAACCTCACATGACGACGCTCGATATCATAAACAATGGGGTACGGTAACTGTGATAACATTTTAAAATCCAAAATGGCGGTCCCCTTCTCATCATATGAGGCCGCCATTTTGGATGTCATGATGACGTCACTGGCATATGCATCTTTATCCTCAAAAAACAACGTCTGGCATCATAACTTGCTATGGGGTATCTGAGATGACGTCATTGTGGAATCCAAGATGGCGGCATTAATTTCTTCGGAACCGGGACCGCCATTTTGGATGTCATGATGACGTCACTGGCATATTCATCTGAAACCTCACATGACGACGCTCGATATCATAAACAATGGGGTACGGTAACTGTGATAATATTGTAAAATCCAAAATGGCGGTCCCCTTCTCATCATATGAGGCCGCCATTTTGGATGTCGTGATGACGTCACCTGCATTTGCATCTAGTACCTCAAAAACCAAGATGGCGGCGCATACCCAACATTGAGCCAATTTGCAATTCAAGATTCAAAACAATAAATTCCAGTTTTGAAAATTTGAAAGATAATTTTTGTCGTTAACACCGTTATGGGGCGCTGATAACCCTTTTTTATTGCCATGCAACCAGATTACCAGCAACACAAAAACACTGAAATTATCCACAATCTAAGCTACCTGAGCAATAAAATCCAAAATGGAGATTTAATCATAAACTGGTTACTAGTGCCAACCAGACCGTATAATGATTTCCTTTTAGAATAAAAAAAAAGGAGGCAGCCATTTTGTTTTAGTCGAGTACCGATTTTTCTCGATAATCTAGCCTCCTGAACCAGTTCACAAAATTTCAACCCGATACCCTCAGCCGTTTAATTTCTGCGACTTTTTTAAAGGTGCAAAAAATGCATTGGTTAACCCAGTGCGAGTTGGTTTTAAGTGGCAGGTTATCAGCGCCTCTGTAGGCCAGACACAAAACTTACTTTGTGATTTATTCGTTTCTCTTTGATGTTGGGACGTATCAGAGTTGGCTGTACGGAAGGCGAAGGAGGCACTGATTGGTTGTTTATATCTGTAAGAGAGAAAATAATAATCATAAAAATTATATCAGTCAAAATATCTCAAGGTCCCAGACAGACTGGCACGTAGGAGCCATTTTGTTTTTGTAAATTAAGCCTACTTAATGCACTTGAATATAGTTTTATTGCATTTTCTAGAGTGTGTTACGTTTCCTAATACGAATTAATAGTTAAAGGGGCAGTCCCACCTTACTTCAAGCATTTTTTTGCAAGAAAGAGGGGGGAAAACAAAAAGAGCGTAGAAATTGAAAATTATTTTCAGAAAAGTGGGATTTTCTTTATTTTCAATTCAAATTCAAACTAGAAGAGGGACGCCCATAAATATTTTTGCACTAATTTACAAAACATTTCTGCTCCATTTTTATAAATTTTCTTTTTTAAATAAGTATACCTATTTATTTTCTGAAAAACAATTAGGATTTTATTTATCTTCAAACTAATTTCAAAATAGGAGAGGGGGCGCCCATAAATTTTTGCACTAATTTATAGAAAACTTGTTACATTTTGAATGATTTTTAAATGATTTATTCCAAGCTTCCACCCCTCAAACACAATGTTTGGGCGAGTCCATTATTAATAAATATTATAAACCAATATTAAAATTGACGCGGGGGTCCTTCATAAAGCCTCTTTTTAAATTACGGTAAACCTTACCATTCCAAAACTACATGTAGTTTTGCACTAATTTTTGGAACATATTAACTAATAATTTTAACCATTTTTGTTTAAAAATACAAAAATGTCACAATTTTTCTATCTGCCATTTGCATTAATGGCGAGGGACGCTCAAAAAGTTTGTATTCATTATTTCCTCTATATTGAAGATAGACGAGGGACGTCCACAAAGCTACAATTTTCCGAACATTTGGCAAGATTCAACCTGTTTAAATATGCAAGGGCACTCCATAAATTAACTTTTTGGAGCCTACTTGTTACAAATACACGAGGGGCGTCCATACATGACAACATGAATACGAGGAACGTTCATAAAGGTCAGTAATTTGCTAATAAATGCGTTACATACCTATTCTCATAATTTGGACGAGTTCATTTGTTAAGAAAGCAATGCTAAAAACAGACAAGGGCGATTCATAAAATTCCCCCAACTTTTTAAATAATCTGTTATACTCCCTATTATTACAATTTGGGCCAGTCCATTAGCATTCGTGCAATGGTACAACATAGCCGAGGGACGTTCAGAAAGTTCCAAACACTTCCTTAACTCAACTAACCGATGGCAAACAACGAGATAAACAAAGCCTACCTTATTTGGTGCCATCCTAATTGGGTGAAATTAAGCTCGTATCTGATCACGGTATGTCCACCGAATGAATGTACTCAAAAGGTGATAACACAAGATTAACCAACTTAACAAGGCATCAGTATCAGACCTATTTAGATCACACCTGTCATAGCTTGTTGAAAATACTGTCAAACCGTAAACAGATAATTAAGAGGCTTTACTAAAACTTGACATGAATTCAGTTCACTATACTGCATCCGTGTTTTAACCAATGGTAAATATCAGTTAACATTAGCGCCATCTGTCATGAAAAGATGTTAACTATGGTTTTTCCCGTACTAAAATGGCGGCTTAAGTTATTTGGCATAGACGCATCCTGCCATCTATCGATAAATTCTAAATGACCCATAATAAAATGGCCGAAAATTTGAATTTTTGTGAAATGGTGCATTATGGGAGTTCTTTTGAATGAGTATTTTTCACATTGGCCAAATTTCACATTTTTCACTCCTGAGTATTTTTTTTCATACTTTTTTAACAAAACCTGCCTGTTTCTTTCATAATTTTTACATTTTCAGGAAAATTCTGCTTTTTTCACCATTTTCAGAAAAATTGTCTGATCTTTTTCATCATTTTCAAAATTTTGCTGAACTTTTCTTACAAAAACTGCCTGTTTTTTCCCACAATTTTCAGTTTTTTGAATATTCCAAATATTTGCATAGGTCACAATTTTCACAATCTTTATACCAATGAACATTTATCACAAAAAATGCCTGTTTTTTTTACAATTTGCAGTTTTTTGAATAAATTTTAATGTTCACATATTTCAAAATTTTTCACAACTTTTATATGAATGAACATTTCTCACAAAAACTGCCTTTTTTTCACAATTTTCAGCCTTTTTAATATTCCAAATATTTGCATATGTCACAATTTTCACAATCTTTATACCAATGAACATTTCTCACAAAACATGCCTGTTTTTTTTCACAATTTTCAGTTTTTTAAATAAATTTCAATGTTCACATATCTCAAAATTTTTCACAACCTTTATATGAATGAAGATTTCTTACAAAAACTGCCTGTTTTTCTCACAATTTTCCGGTTTTTGAATATTCTAAATATTCAACATATTTTCCAACGTTTCTATGAATGAACATTTTTCACAAAAACTGCATTTTTTTTTCAAAATCTCCAGTTTTTTGAATATTTAAAATTTTCACATATTTCACGCTGACCCATTCCTGTAAATTGAAAGGGCACATTTCTCACAAAACCTGCCTGCACTTTTTCACAATTTTCACAATTCTTTTAATCAGGTATTAAAATTTTTTGCACATTTCACAATTTTTCAGAACTTGCAAATTCCTGCAATTCCGAAGTGAAAAAATTGTAGAAAATTTTTTGCTTTTTTGGATAATTTTCTTACTTTTTTTGAATAAACATGTTTTTTCACACATTTCACTATTTTTCACACCTGACCCATTCCTGCAAATTGAAAAGGGGACATTTCTCACAAAAACTGCCAGTTTTTTTCACAATTTTCAGTTTTCTGAATATTCAGAATGTTCACATATTTCACAGTGTTTTACATCTGACCCATTCTTGCAATTTGGCAGGGCACATTTATAAAAAAAAACTGCCAGCTTTTGTTTAAATTGTCACATTTTTTTCAAAATTTTCACATATTTCACACTTGGCCAATTCCTGAAATTTTAAAGATCTATTTAAACATTGCTTCAAGGCATAAGGTCTACTTTTCAATTCAAAAACTAATGTTGTAAAAAGCAACAGTTTATGTGCTTTTGTTTTGGCAATGTTGCCAAGTCACGCCATTAAATCAATCTTGTATTTTTTTTTGCAAAAATAGTTTGCACTGAGCCTCGACCCACGTCCCCTTACGATCCATACTTTGCCAGCCATCTTCGTCCCATCCATTTTTGCTGGCCAACTATTTGAAACTAGCCTTACGGCATTTGCAATATCCTAACCA
>JAQIXP010004301.1:0-11734 GCA_034700285.1 Proteroiulus fuscus
TATAGTCACCATGCAGCACCCTGGCCGACATGAGTTATAAAATGGCAAGTGTGTGAAAAATAACTATATACTGCATAGCATACTCTGTTGTTAGAGGGATGCTGCCTTTTTCTTTACTCGAGTGACTTCTCCGTTTAAATTCAATTTAATTTTTAGTTTTTTTGCGGATTATATAATTTTCTTAATTCTGTATAGTTATTTGCTTCAGGTTTTAATATATACATTAAGTATGAGCAAAGGAATTCATAAAGTAGTTGGTGACGTTTATGATTGACGTTTTGTCCTGCCTATACAGCGCAGGAGTTTTTGCCATTAGACACTAAAATTTTAGGAAAGGTCATATCAGCTAGATGCCATTGAAACTGGATCTGTTTTTTAAACAAACATTCGTATATTTAACACACGGTATATATTTTAATGCGGCTTTGAAATCTGAGCAGGGCTCATTTCCATTTCATTCGAAGATTATAATGACCACATGGTATTGAAACCAGCTGCAAAAGTATTTACCTAATAATATATAGAGAGTTTGAATTTCATGCTATTTTCATTATAGGAATTTCTTTTATTTATGCTATTCTTTTGCAATCGTGAGTGTATAGAATTCCCTATATACTTTTCATATGTGAATAATTTCTAATTGATATGGGACCATGCAGGGTGTCCATAAAAGTTCTCGCAGGTATATATATATTCCACAAATTAAGACAATTATGAGTGATTTGTTGTGGTAGCCTAATCCTATATATATTCAGATACTGTGAAAGTATCTGAAAACATTTTTTACGAAAAACATTTTCATAAAGTTTCCATTATATCCACATGAATGTTATCATAAATTGTTGAATGGCGTAGTTAAAACTGGTGTTTCCATCTTGATTTGAAGATGATTGCATGCATGCAATAGACATCATGACGTCAACAATTCTGAAGTCATTCAATTAATCATGACTGCCATGCTGAATTAGATTCTGGTTCATTGGTAATGGATCATGGTTGAATACACCAATCACAATTACTAGGTGCAATGGAAACTGGAGTATATAATTATACAATATATACAGTAGGCCTATATTATACAAAAGCATGCACAATCTAAAAAAAAAGCATTTTCGCACATGAGCCTATTTGTACTTGCACAAGTTGATATTATACATTTCAATGAAAATCGTTAAAATTAACCAATAGACCATACAGCATTGTGAGCCTTCTCCTTGTAAAATGTATGGATGCAGGGATGCAACCTTCTGAATTACTGCTTACAAACAAATTGCATGTTTATGTTTTTATTAGATTAGAAAATATTAGCTTTTGAAATTCCTGGAATATCTTTTTTAGATAGGCCTACCTTGCATGATACTTTGCAGAAGATTAATATATATGAACCACTCTCTCATTTTGCTATCTGATCAGATTTCTCCATTAACATTGACTGCTTGGATAACATGCATAAAATGGACACGGGGATGTTCTAATGTAAAATTTTACAATGAAAATGTGTGTCCTTGCTTTCGTCTATATCAATATAATATATAGGCCTATGGTCGTACTTTATATACTTACGTATATACTTTATATACTTACGTATATACTTTACGTACTTACGTACTTTATAGTTCGATTGTTATTTGCTTTGTTTTGGCTCTGATGGAACAAGCATTTGGAATTTATTTCACATCAACTATATATACTTGAGAATGCTAACTGCAATGGCACGTTGTTGATTTATGTATAGGAGAAATGTCGAAAAAGGAGTGTTGTATACCAAAACCAAATGCCTTGCACTGCAAGACAGTTATATAGTTTGCATTTTGTACAAGGCTCAAATATATATTGTTTGGTCAATAGAAAACCATTACTGGCAAACCTAGATGGACGAGGGTTAGGGCTTTGATCGGAGCAAGGGTCGCATTGCCATGTGCGGTTTTCATATATGAATCGAACTTTCCAATAAGCCCGCAAGCCATGCAGATGCTGAAACTTTGCAGCAAAATTGTTGACAGTTTTCAAAGTATATATTATACGATGTAAACCTTGTGAGCAAACATGCAAAAAGTAAACATTCATATATATATATATATATACCAAATATATATATAATGTAAATAGAAACAAATATTTTATTGACTTATCTTAATTCTATATTTAATAAACCGAAAGGTTTATTAAATATATAGCTTTAAAAGTAAACTTCTAAATGTACACACCTGCATATTTTTACAATTTTGAACTTGCTTATGTATATAGATATTTCCTATACAAAAATTGATCACAGTACAGATATATGCTTACATGTCAACGCCCTATATGTGCTCGAAAAGAAATTGCTTTTTTCACGAAAAGTAAGTAATTGTCGCAAAATCGATAAATTGCCCAGAGTCCACAAATTTCAAGCAAAGTAAATATGGTTCATATATATTTTTGATTGTGGTTACGTTTCAAAACCCTTAAATTAATTAAGTACGTTAACTGGCTGTGATGCATGGAGCGCATTAAATTAATTGCATGGTTTGCACTATATGAATATTATTCTACATGAGTTTCTGTTTCTAAGTTACGTTAATCACAAGCCCTATATATAAAGCTATTTCAAAATGTTTTAATTATACCACATCAGTTTTGGGACAGGATAATTGGTTATAATTATTTTAGTCATATTTGATGAATGCAGCCCTGAATGCTGACTGAATGCTGTTTATGAAATTCATATAGTTGTATATATATACTATTTGATCAAGTTTACAATATAATTAACCAACATATTACTGCTCCTTAAAAGAAAAGGTTGTGCACCCTATATAAGAAATGTGGACTTGGGAAATTTTGAGAAATACTTTTTATCTCTAGACAGTTGGTTTGTAAAAATAATATAGGCTAGTTTAATTATCATGTTGAATTGTATATTTATTCCAATATTAAATTTTCACATGCTATATATATATATATATATATATATATATATAGGCTATATACGTCTACAAGTATGTATGCGCCAATACTTCACGACAATTTATATTTTTGTAACATTTGATAATTGTGTTGAAACAGCATTAGGTTAATTACTTAATTATATATAGTTTACCACTTATTCAGGAATAATTTTTCTTTTATACCTGCATGCTCTGAAATAAATTATAATGCAACAAAACATATATGTTTCATGGAAAATAATGTAAATCTCTTTTCTGAAAGTTACATAAGTACCTTTCATAACACTATAAGATATGGTATATATACCATAGAAAAAGAAAGCTTTATCTATATTGTTCTTGATACAAAAATAATGTTAGTGCTTTGTTCCGTATATATATTAAAACTAAATAAATAAATATTTCAATGATAGCTAGTCTTATTATTAAAAAAGAAACAAGAAGTTATATTTTTTTTTATATCCCAAAGGTCAATATTATTATATAGTCTTATATATATAAGCCTATATATACTGTCAGAAATATCATGCAGTTATCAGCAATCATGCACGTGCTATTTATATTATGTTGAAAGAAAAGTTTATATAGAGCTTTATGGGCTTATTTAAATATTCAGCAGATTATAACTAATCCAGTAGCAAATTACTCATGTTGAAACACTGTTTCAGTTTCGTTGTCTGCTTTGAAACGTGCAGCAAATAACCTATATTTCAAAAATGCTCAAATGTCAGCATCATAATGCAGACAAATCCTTTGTGTTAAAACGCCGCTTAGAAATTGCCATGAATAAGAAATAAACTTTATCTCTAATATTTTAATAACGGGAATTGGTAAAACTGATTGGCAAACTAAACATATACGTCACTTCAAGGTATTATAATAAAGTTGACTTAGCACGCAAACCATGAACCACATGTCTCCATTTTATTTCATTCGTAAACAAATCACGCATGCAGGTACCAAACTGTGCTAAAATGAACTTGATCTTGACATTTGCTTCATATCCATATATAGACTTTAAACTTATCATGCATGCAGCCTCCTACACATCCAGATTTGATTGCACACACGTGTTTAATTGAAACAACAATAAATCTGCAAAATATTATCATTTGTGTATATTAGAAAAGGATAATAATATCGAAACACGATGCTTTTAAAGGGGAATGCTCAGATCTTGTTTAGATAATGAAGTTCATGGGACAACATTACATGCATAAAGAAGTACAATGCCAATTGAATGTGTCATGATGTTGCTTGAAAAGTCCTCAAAGCGACAAGTGTAGTTTCTACAACTTTGCTTATATAAATATATATTGCATTCATTTGTTGTGACTATTTTCCAAAAATGAATTTCTTTGACTTTATATACTTTCAAGCACATATATTATTTTGCACTGAATTTCCCCATTATAATAGCTATATTATAACGCAGATAGAAAGATAGGAAAATTTGCAAACTCCATCATGATATAAATTGAACGTGTTCTCTGTGAGCTTTTTAATATTAGCAATGCAATATAACGTATATATGCATGCGATTTAAAATCGGATTATGGTTATGGGATTCTGATAGATGGACGTCATGTTGATTCTGCATTTCATACTATTCATTTATTCAAACTTTAATATAATATAATGAATATTGTGAATGGCTTTATTCAATTTGAGCTGTCATTGAAAACTCGTATTGTATTAAATTTTCAAATGTAAATATTTATCTGATCCAAGGCGGAACCGGGAATTCAACATGGAGGGATCGAGGAGGGGGAGGGTGCCGGTGCAAATTATAGATTTTCATTTTTGGATGTATAGTAGAGCTGGTATAAGGCACTATTTTCCATATATATGGATATATTCATTTTGGCTTCACTTTTTCACTATGGAGTAGTTATGTTTACTTGAGCAAATGTAGCCGCAATAAAGTGATGTATATAATGCAAATCCAACGCATGCAATTCTTAAGATGGTCGCTGTACTTTATCAGTAAAAATTGCGCCATTTTTTTGAAATTCATTTTTTTACGTATTCTCACTGTTTCAACTAAATATTTCTTGAATGATTACATCAATTAGCATTTAAATTGCGTTCCTTTCATCATTTTTACTGTCGTCATTTTAAAAAATAACTTAATACACTGAGACTAAATTTAAAAGGGGACATGGCATCAGATCTAGCGGACGATTCACATACTTTTAAGTACTTTATGATCCATCCTCCAAATGGAAAACCCATGTGACGTCACATTTGTTGCAAAGCTATATAACAATTCTGTGCTATGAAACATTATTCCTTAATCACCAAATGGACCATATTAAAATGCTGAACTAAACGTCCTAAATTTACTAGGGGAGACACCATAGCACATTAATGCTTCATTTGTATACTGTGATTTTTTGCTGGATAAAAAACTTTGGCATTTCATAATGAGTAAACTATATTTATGAAATAACAAATGCAAATTCCAAAAAAGACTAAATTTATTTTGAAAGCTGCTCAATAAGTAACAACAATGGGCAAATCAACTTAATCAAATGTGGAAAATGCTGTCGTCACGAATCACCTCTTCCTTCTTGGTCTTTATTTTATAACATCGAAACCACTTGATTTTTGGGAAAAATTAGGAGAAAGGTAGAGGCTGGTCATCTCATGTGTCTCTCCCTTAAACGGCCATTTTAATGAAGCAAAGTACTTGTAACGTTTCTTAAGCCTGATTATATATTTACATTTTTATTTATCAAATTAATTAAGATTCAACTTCTTTTTGATAACATGTCATTCTATTGCATATATAGTCACTATGCAAATGCCATTGATATCCATATTATATTTATAGTAACTTGACAAGAGCTGGTGTTTAATGGTATGACTGTCATGAAATAATTGACTGCAAAGATGACTTGCAATTTATTATAATTAGCCATAGTTTAAAATTAGAATGACAATGGTTTTTTGATTGATGGCAGTCGTAGAAGAAATACTTATTTAAATTTGACTATCAGCTTTTAGGTAGAAAACAGAGGTCGTTGGCTGATGTGTATAGGTAATACATGTATGTTGCAAATGCTTCCCTGGACCCATATCAACATAAAAACACAATAAAATTCCTCAGACATTTTTGTGGATATAAGCAGTAGTTTCTTGCAGTAAAATAAAATGGGAACTTGAAAATGACTTTTCATTATTCATAGCTTGTTTACCAAGAACCAGGACTGTGAACTTGTTGCTGTAGTTATGCTTTAATGGCGTGTGTTAAACCCAGGTTAAATCCCATCTGTGTAATTAGCCTCAAGATTTCATTGTTTACATGTATTTGGTATGTATTTTTATATGGAGATGGACTCGTACCTTGAGACAAGTACAAGTTAGATAACTCTTATTACCTTGACCTATCCAGATGCAGACTCTTATGCCTTAATTTATACGACCATAGCAATCAATTATTTTATGAGCACCATAAAATTATACGTAGGCCTCTACAAACTTTAAAAACTGTAGCTTTCTACATCTTGTTTTTTTTAACTTTTCAAGATATTAATGCAGTTTAACACAGGCATGTACTTGGTTTAAAACTGTATGCCTACATGTATTTTGATTACATTTTAATTAATATGCATATAGCATTTTCCTACCAAAATAAGTCACGTTGTGTTCTTGTTTAGTGATTTAATTTCTGTCACATAACCTGAAGCTTTATACGCTCGTATACTGTGTGCAGGATACCCATGAAATTCTATCTCAAGTAGTTTTAACAGCTGGTAATAAGTGTAATTTATGCTTCACGTATAACTTCCTTATGTTTATGGAGCCCATGATACTTATTTTAATTGCTAATTAGGAACACGCAACTATTTGGCTGGCAAATATATATATGTGGTATATGTACTGCTATCATCAGTCACGTGATTCAGGATTGTGTTACTATGCTGGATTCACTGTCTAAATGACTTTGATCAGTCTATTAGTTGTTGCTGATACGTGCAGTATTAACAGAGTAAACAAATCATATTTTATAGAGCGTATAATTCACGTAATTAATAAGGCAATTTCCATTTTTGAGTATGCAAAAGCCCATGCATATATGCGCAAAATACTTTTTATTGGAAAAAGTAAATTAAAATATAACAAGATCATTGTTAGTCGTATAATTCAATAATTCAATACAGAAATGGCAGAAAACTTCCACTTGAGCATGTTTTCGTGAAAGTTCGGGAATCAAGTGGACAAATCCATTTCATTTTTTTGAAGTTCAGCATTATAACAATAACTATAGTACTATATTATTAAATTATTCGTAAAAGTTTGTATCTGCATAGGCATATAGTATACAAACTTTTACAAATAATTTAATAATATAGTACTAGTTATTTTATAATACACTCATCAGTTATTGTTCTAGGAGTTAAGCATTAAAAGAGATTTCGAATTGATCTTGTATACTTCAGGCTTTCTAAGGGATTCTACAGGTGGGTTCCTCTTTAATAAAAAATACTGAGTTTAGATGCTGCACTTATCCTGATTAAATTGTATAGTAAGCAGCTATCATGTTACTAACAAAAATATTGCTCAAAAAACATCATTATAATTCTTTTGCTGAAGGAGTCCCTTGAGACAAAAGCTGAATGAACTTTATTTTCTGTTGAACTTAACTTACATTTAATTATGACAATTTAATGTAGTGCATGAATTGCAGCACGATGTAAAGAATATCTAATTACTGCATGAGGCAATGATTTTTTTATTGCTTTTCATTCGTTTCTGGAATTGTTTTCATTATTACTTTTCGGGAGAATTTTTGGGGCAAAATGTGTAGTTATGAAGTTTAATTATTAAAATGCAAAATCGACAATTTGTTAATCATAAAACATTTTAATGCTGTATAGATATGGACTATGTAAATAGATCATAAACAATAACAAGGGTGGGTTATTCCGTATACCATATAACTTTATCAATTTGAAGAAGTCTTTGTTTATAACATTTTGGTACATGTGACAGAATTTGCTTTGAAAAGTATTGAAAATTATTATACAATCACTTTTGTATGTGTCTTATGTTTATGCTTAATTCTATATATAGAAACACATTTGCTTAGATTTTGTTAAAGCATTTTCAATATATTTAGAATGAAAATTTGTATAACGTCTTTTATGGATGTTTGTGAATTCACAATTGATTTTCTTTCGTTCATTCGTTGCTGTCTTGGTTACCGTGAATATATTATGTAACTGGCATATACAATACATAGCTTTTATTTTGATTCAAAAAGTGACTAGGATTTCGATATTTTTTCAATTCTATTTGCATAAGTCATAAACTGTGCAAATATTCCGACTCTGTTGACAAGATGTCATAAGCGCCGTATTTGCACGTTAACCTTTATACATATTTGCCATCCTATTGTATTGTAAATATTAAGAGCATGCACTTCTCAAGCTGGCATAATGTATCTTTTACACTTGGATACCTTTGCATTCAAATACTTAACCTCTTTTCGGAAGCCAAGTTATTTTTATTTACTGTATATAAGGGCTTGTTTACAACTTTACATTTTAGACTATAAAAATAATCTTAAAAAATTTCAGAGTGACTGTTTTAATCAAAAGTTATCATGCATCCATGGAAATTAAATTTTGCCATGAAGCCATGAATTAAGCACAAATTTTAATTTTAATAATTGTTTGGTGTGCAAATAAATACAATTAATAGAGGTGTTTGACTTATTTAGGATTTATTTGAGTTTTCAATGTATATAGATAAAACAATAAGCATTTGAGCAATTTTTGACCTTTGGTGGTATAGTGTGCCCACACACATGAAGCATAAAGTACATTATAAAAATAAATACTCTTAGCATGCATTTTGTAATGTCATGAGCACGGAAGATCGATTATCTTTTTAAAATTAATATATTCTGTGTAAGAAATGTTTTTAATATAAATGTTAGCAATGCCTCCAGGTCTGAAATTATTGTTCCAACATGGAATGATAATGACTGATCCCACCCCGCTTTCTTAATTGTTTTAAAAATAATAGCTGGCAGCAATTGCTAATTTCTTCGTAAACGGATATTTACCCACTGGGATTCTGGAAAAGTTATACGATCTGATTGTGTGTGTATATGAAGCAAATATGATTCATGGTCTCATAAATCGAAACTATTAATCCATTATGAGGAAATTATTGCATGTATTTAACTATCAACTATACCTTGTCACGCCTCAAAACAATGTCCCACATTTTTATCTCACTATATATATTTGAGTAGTAATTTCCCATATTGTGCTTATTCTTGTACATCATCTGAAAATAGCATCTCTGTATATCTCCGTTAAATTTGAAGTAGGTTTGTTTTATGGCATCTTGTAGCTTACAAGCAGCAGCACTGAACCCAAGAGTTTGGGTCAAGGTAATTCCTTTTGCCAGCAGCCTATTCTCTATAATTGAAGGCTAAATAGCAATTTGTTAGAAATGGGAGATAAAATAGATGCGATGACAATTTTGGTATCACATTTATTGCGTTATCAGGTTAGTTTGGCGAGAAAATAAGAAAAATTGAAAAAAATATGGTTCCCTTATATTTGGACCGACCGTATATATTATGTTAATGTATTTTGCTTTGATGAATGTATATATATTATAATTTTGAAATTAATGAGTATGGTAAATCATTCTGTCTAGACCATTGAATATATAGCTTTTTATCTATTTAGGTGATGTTTATACTGGTAGTCAAATCGTTGTTTGTTATCAGTCACTTCTAATCTTAATCAGAGTAACGTTACGCTGTAGTTGCTTCGGTTATAAAACCAATTAAATTACAGTATAGGTCAATTTATCCTCTTTTACATGTCAAATAACAAATATGTTCCTAATATGACGCTGCTTGCGCTCATCACATCTCAATTCCCATATAGTTTTTTTGAAAATGTTTCGGGTAATTTTCCAACAATTTTCTAAATTATAGTGTAACAAAACCTTTACAATGCTCAAATACACCGAATTTATATGCAACTGCTTATACTATAAGTTATGCGTTGTTATTCTAGTCACATGCATTTTAGCTTTATTCTTTTTATTTTGCATAAATCAATAGTAGAGTTATTCAAGGTTTCATTTTTAATTTATATAAATGAATGTTTTCCATTTATAAGAATTCCAGCTGATTTTAGTTTTTGCCATCGTATAGTCGTGTAGCAATATATAGGCCTACGTTTTTTGGAAATAAATAAAAAAATTAAATGCATAAAATGTAACTTAACATGTATAAATTTTGTCTAGCTTATTATACATTTTAAATAAATCAATGAATCAGTTCATTCATTATGGGTGACTGAGTTTAGAAATTAAATTACATTTCTAAAGCTATAGTCATGTGGATAAGTCTCATATCTTTTCCTACGCTAATCGATGTTTGCTATTGCACATTTATAATTAAAATATAGTTTAATCTATTATATTTTTATTTCAGATATTCAGGTCAGGGCATTGGAACTTTTCGACAAACAAACCGTTTCACAGTAAGTAAACAAAATTTATCTTCTTCTTAAGTGCTATCGAAATAAACGTGCAACAAGTTTGATTATGTAAATTGGTACTCACTTGGCAGTTGCAATGTATGCCTATAATAGTCTTCAACTGTGGGTTTGTAAGAATAGGAGAAAAATCCTTCCAGAAATTGCATGACGAGCGAGGTCTTTCCAACAGCTCCTGCTCCCAAAATGACTAATTTATTTTCACGCATTTCTGCAGTTATCCTATCTGTCTGTGCAGTTTCTTAAATAAAAATGTACCTATTGAATATATATATGTTGCCTGGATTTTAGTAACTTTTCGTATTGTTAATTACACCATAATTCATAATTTCATTTCCAGCATCGTGCAGTGAGTAATTGAGTACAGATTTTGTTCAATTACAATTTAGCATCCTTTTTCTCTGTTTTTTTTTTAGTCCTATAACTTTCTCTCACGATTTCATCTTCGATGTCGTTTTCTCAACGGTGTGTATTAAGCTGCTCATCGATATATCTTCTAGGTGAAATTCTTCAGTGAACACATCGTGCTAACCTTTTACCGCAGATGTGACTGAAAGAACTGACGTTGTGTTATGTGCTACTATTTGGCTGCCTCACTACCTGTTGAGCTGATGACGCAATGAACTTGCGTGGTTCTGCAGTTTGGGGTTTTCGCGCAATCTATTTGGATTGACATCCACGCACCGTCCAGAATTATAAGGTTAGTCGTTTTTGGCTCGATTCACCTTGTTGAAATACCTCGTTTCTTGAAGTAGGATTTAGCAAAACTATATTCTTGATTCCGACAAATCCCCGATAAGTGCTAAGGATTTAGCAAATGAACCACAAAGTCATGTAATAGTTGTGCAAATCTTAAACAACCCTTTTTAAGTTTTATATCATTTTCTGTTATACCGTGGTTTTTTTCTGCTGTGCAATATAGCTAATTTCTTGTAGTGGCACTTCTGGTAAATCTTGGTTGATTAGGAAAAAGGGAGAAAAAGATTTCTTTTCATTCCATGTTGCTTTTAGAAATCAGGTGCAGACTTGCACAAATATAATCAATCACATTTAGTTATGGTATTCTATTTGACTTTACACAATTTGGGAAGATTGCCTTGGCATTTTCTGGCATGTTTTCAGGATTTTTATTATTATTAAGGCATAATTAATTAATATTAGAGGGTTTGCGCAAATTTCGGAAAAAAAGCAAGAAATAAGAGAAAAACCAAATATTTTTTAATGTTTGGTTTTTCTGTTGTTTCGTTTTTAACATTTCGTCGCATGGTT
>JAQIXP010004302.1:0-11733 GCA_034700285.1 Proteroiulus fuscus
AAAATGGGCTAAAAATTACTAAAATTTTAGTATGGTTCTATAGGGATGTATTCGAAAATTTGCACTTTTGGTCAGCCTAGGGGGGGTCTGGACCCCCTCGACCCTCCCTCTGGATCCGCCACTGAAGTGTTAATTAAAAGATGTTTAGTCCAGACCTTGAAAGTATTTGAATCCTGCAGAAGACAAGTACAATGGCACATTCCTTACAAGCTCACAATGGAATCTCAAGTCAAAAATGAAATCATAAATCTGGGAATTGTAAATGAGAATGAAAACACTATGGGATGGACAGGTTACAAACTGTATTACATAACTACCAGTTCTGTCATGATTACTTTATTTTCTCGTTTCAGATAATGGAGCTGTATGCCAGGTTAACAGGGCCATCACCACTTTTGGCCAGGCCCAAATACCCAGAGTAGAAGCAGAACTAGAAAGACTCCATGATTGAACGTTGGTTATGGAAACATTGCATCACATATTGCAACCCTGTACGGGCAACAGATGTTGAAATCTTGCATCTACATGTCATTATGTTTTTTATATATATTTATTTGTATTGCTAAGTGTTATGCAATATTTTCATTTATTCCCATTTACCACCAGTTGAGCAATCTTGTTGTTATAAAAACCCCTTAGCTCATGAAAAAAGATCTCACTTACTTTGTAACATTCATCAGTAGAGCACGATCTATATTGTAGTGCTTTGCCAAATAAAATAACTGGTTTATAATTCTGTTGATTCTCTTGGTGTTGCATGCAGATTTATAACAAGTATTAGTCTCTAAACTAAAATGCAACATACTACACAGTCCTTTATGGCATCAACAATAGGATCGGACCAGCTTTTACAAGCATCAAGGAAGAAAGAGCAGACAGATCACCAATATCTCAGGTTCGCAAACAATATATTTTTATTCTCTCTTTAATTCTACATACCGGTAAGGTACAGTTATGTTCAGTTGTATTACATAACAAGTGGTGCCCAACGTGGGGCCTAATAATTGGTGTAAGATTTGTTAAAAGGTTGTAAACTGAGAAAACAGATTCAGAACGGCACTAGTGTTAGGGTTGTGAAGAACCTAAGTGGCCCTAAACAGGAAATTGTAAAATAGGCAATTTCCTACATGAGAAAACAGTCAAGGGATTATTAATTCAAAGCAAAAAACCACTAACCGTTGGAATATTTCCCCGGGTGGTGCAATGCTTCTTGAACTGTAGTCCAGCTGAGGTATCCCATAATAGCATAGCCACATACGGTGGCTCATTGGGTTATCAGAATTATCTGCAAGTATATATATATATGAGAAAATTCTCTAAAGAATCATGTTCTTCACGAAAAAGAGAAAAAATAAAATAAAATAAAGAATTAAATAAAATTCACGTATCTAATTTTGAGTGTATCAAAAATCAATCCTTTAAGGTCCTTTGGACGTGTTTATTCCTGTTTCCATTTTTCACAAAATTACCAAACACGGAGACAGGGATTCTAGAATCTGTAGTTTGTCTCCATTCTAGAAAGTAAAGGAAGATTTTGTGAATAACTTATATAGCATAAGGAGGTACAATTTCTCCTTCAATTTATGTATATTCTTTTCCCTTGTGGAATAACATTTAAAAGAAATACATATTGTGAATTGAGTAAAGTAAGAAATGTTTTCCGAGGATCACCACTACCTAATGTTGATATGGATGATATGGAAAACACAGATACATGTGTCAATAGTTTACCCCCTGTGTTGAGACAGTTTGAGGATATACCCATTCATTGGGCTGTCCTCAAAGAGTTTGTGAAAAGCTTAAAAGAGGAATCTACAGAGGCTGAAAATCCATCCCTGAGAACTCTAAAGGAGGGAATGGACGAAATGAAAATGTGCATGACCAATATATTAAAAAAGATGGATAGTAAAGATGGGTATGTCATCTTTGGATGTGGGGGGGTCACCCCGTCGACAGATCCTAAGGTACCTCTTTCCAATCCACCGTTGAGGTAGAATTCCCCTGTGCACTTACCTGAGATTGTGGATGAAAATAGGTGTGTTAATGATGTGACTGAGGTAGCTCACCGTGGAGGAGGGATTCGTCCTTCCCCAGCGGATTGTCTGGTACCAGGTAGAGTTATGGCTCCGATCTCCAACGTACCATTGGGGGCCTCATACCATGAAGGTAATGTCCCTGTAATGGAGGAACAGAGTGAAGAAAGGCGGAAATGCACAAGAGTCATGGATGCCTATCAATGTGTCAAGAGTTTCAAGGGTAATCGTGAGGATTGTAGGGGATGGTTGAATACTGTTATAGTCTACAAGGATTTTAATAAATTTACTGATCAAGAGATAAAATTAGCTGTTTAATCTCTTGGAAGGTGAAGCAAAAAGATGGTGGGAGAAAGCTTCCGGTAATATACATACTTGGAATGAAGCATGTACAGCTTTAAATAATCGTTATGATTTTGTACTGTCGAGTGTATCACTGGGAAAAAATTGCTGCTTATGGCCAGCAGTATGGTCAATCGGTGGCCGACTATTTTGTTCTTATGTCAGACAAATTTGGGGAATTCCCCTATAATTTAGAGGAAAAAGCCAAAGGCCGATATCATACATGGTGGTTTGCATCCCTTAATACAACAAGAAATACGTCCATATGGAATCCAGACTACAACAGCTGTGTGAAGAGGCAGTGGCCATAGAACAGCGTTTCCAGCATGCAGGAAAATGGCCCCTAGAAGATAAAGGCAGTGGATTGGGAGATCGTGTACAAATCCTTTCCCAGAGGTTTTAAAGGAATAGGACCCCAGCCCAAGCGGGTGATGAGGAAAAGGGGTTTAAAAATTGCCAAGGTGGACATAGAAGTCAAGCGGGTGTTGCGGGAGCAAGGTTTAACCCAGGTCTGCGGAACCAAGTTCAAAATGGAATAAGAAAGAACAATTCGAACCTGAGACCAAAACAAGGGGGTGGAGATAGTAAGTCCCGAGAACATGATAGAAAACCAAAAACCGAGTGGCCCAAAGATGGGTATGAATGTCATATTTGTAAAGAAAAGGGATACAATGTATACTCATGTCCAAATAAGTGTGGATTACGAAACAAGACGTAACATCGTAAATGATGCATCTCATGAGCAGAAATCGCATTTCGTTCAACTCCAATCCCGGCGATGACAGGTGTGCAAGTATGCGGCATTGAAAAGTCATGACATACCTATGCACAAGTACGATTGTCCTTTGCTATTAGCAGATCGTCAGAATCGGTCATTACCAGCGTAAGAGACTTTAGTGGAAATAGAGATGGGGACAATTGTGCGTCGTCCCTCTTACTTTAATACCATCATTTAAAGATACTCCTATGTTAATCTGGCTTGATTGTATGGAGAGGATAGGGGTGTGCATAGACCACTTCAGCCAGACATGGTTAATCCATGGAGATTTGGAACAACATTCTTATCGATCCAGAAACCGTAAAGAGAGCCCAGATAGATTTCCAGAATGGCCAAGTCAGAAGGAAAAAAACCAAAGGAAAGATTAAAGAAGAGGGTGCAGACCTAATGATTTCAGTCCTAATGGTAAAAGCTAGGTTGGATATGTATTTGCGACAGAATGAGGCAAAAAATTTAGGTGAAGAACAGAAGAAGCAGGTAGAGATGTTATTGGAAGACTTTGAGGATGTATTTGGGGAGCCCTCAGGGCATGCCCAGGTAGCACCACAGGAAATCGAGATTATGCAAGGAGCCGTTCATTAAAGACGTTCACAAAAAAGGTCAATTTTAGGACCCACCAACCCCTTTGTCAACTTTTGTCAACATTTAGAGAAAGGACCCACCCACCCCCATTGTTGACGTCGTCTTTTTTTAATATAAAAAATATACGGCGCTTCAACTACTGAAATTATTATGTCAACTCGGTGATGAAGGACCCCCCACGTGACACCTTATTGGTCAACTTTTGGCAAATGACCCACCCACCCAACTGCAAACGTCTTTAATGAACGGCCCCTAAGGGGCAAAGCCCAGCATGCAGAGATCATACTCTATATCCCCAGCTAAACGGGTTATTATGGAAGAAGAGATTCAGGAATTACTTAGTAAAGGTTTTTTGGAACCATGTAGGTCTGAATGGGCTGCTCCCTCCTTATTGGTGGCTAAGGATGATATCGGTCAAGAGCTTAGGTTGGTTACAGACTTTAGGAAACTTAACAAAGTCACGGTTTTTGACGGGTATCCCTTACCTATAATTGATAATATCCTTGCCCGGGTTAGGGGCAAACCTTTTATGACGACTCTTGATTTAACAAACTGTTACTGGCAGATCCCAATTTCCCTTGAATCTAGAAAATACTTTGCCACAGCCACCCCACATGGTTTGTTTCATTATACACGCATGCCCATGGGGGCGAAAAATTCTTCAGCACATTGTCAGAGGGTAGTAGAGGAAATGTTGAGGAAATTACCAGACGTGTCATCAGACCCCTTTCAAGATGATTTGGTAGTGACATCAGAAACCTTTATGCAACACCTTCAAGATCTCCAGAAAATTCTGCAATTATTACGAGAACATAATTCTTTTAGAAAAGAAAGAAATGTCCTTTCTTTAAATCTGAAGTTAAGTTCCTAGGACATTCTGTCGCAAAATGGTATCCGACCCTGTACGGAAAAGATAGATGCCATCTTAAAAATGCATTATCCCACCAATACTATGCAGATAAAATTTTTTGTATCTGCATGTAGATGGTTCGGGAAATTTATCCCCAATCTGGCAGAAATAGCAGCCCCGTTGAACAAACTCCTGAGAAATAATGTATTATTTAATTTTACATTAGAATGTCAAGATGCATTCAATCAGCTAAAGCAGAAACTATGTGAAGCCCCAATCTTGGCACAACCTGATTTCCAAGAGAGCTTTCGATTATACACGGATGCCAGCAATGAAGCCATGGGTGCAGTACTGGTACAGGGAGAAGAGGGAAAAGAGAAAGTAATTGAGTATGCCTCAAAAATGTTTAATAATGCTCAATGGAATTATTCTGTAAAAGAAAAGGAAGCTCTTGCGGTGATATGGGCAATTACTAAATTCAGATCTTATATTGATGGCCTACGTTTTGTGGTTCATTCAGATCACCGTCCCCTGAGATGGTTGATGTCACTTAATACACCATCAAGATGTCTAGCACGCTGAGCCTTATATGTACAGTGCTTTAACTTTGATGTGGAATATATTCCTGGCAAACTAAATGCGTTGGCAGATTTACTTTCCCAGCCACCAGGTCGTACTCACCAGGTAGTCCTCGTCCATCATATGTTGATTGATGAGGAACCTGTATCCAGAAAAGATTTTCAAGCACTTCAATTAGATGATCCCATGTGTGAGAAGATTATTCAAGTGCTAAAATATAAAGAAAAGGATAACGATATACGTGAACATATTTACACAATCAGAGGATATACAATGATTAAAGGAGTATTGTACTGATACTTGAGCGGACAATTTTCCTTGTAACCACATTTGGTAATACCCAAGTCCATTATAAAGTCATTTGGTGGAACCACTCAACAGCAGAATCTGCTCATCCCGGCATTACAGGCACCTGTTTAAAAATAGTGTCCAAATATTACTGGTCAGGTATGCGTAAATATGTCACTAAATTTGTATAAAGTTGCATAGAATGCCGAAAGTTCAAACCTACAAACAAATCCAGTGGAAATGATCAACTGTCTCCTAAGTTAGCTGAGAGATTTGAGGTCCTTAGCATCAACATTGTAGGACCTTTACCTGAGACTCCTAGAGGATCAGTATACTTGTTAACAGTTATGGATATTGCCACTGGCTATTTTGAATTATTTCCCATACATTCGGCTACTGCCAAAATTATTGTCGCTGTAATAACGGAAGAAATATTCTTGAGGTTTGGCATTCCAAAAGCACTTAGGTGTGACAATGGACCTCAGTTTATGTCAGCTGTAGTTAAACAGGTAGCGGCCAGTATGGGAATTACGTTACAGTATGTGGCAAAATACCACCCTCAAGCCAATCCTGTGGAATGTAAACATCGGGATTTAAAGCAAAAATTAGCTATTGCAGTTGATTATCGACACACCACATAGGATTATCAACTAGCACCTATAAGATGGGCAATGAATACTACCCCTAGTACTGTAACAGGTGTATCATCTGCTTTGTTAACTTTTGGTTGAGAAATGAGACAACCTCAAGATTCTCTCATGTCATTCCACGCATTCTACCATGATGACGCTATTTTGCGCACCTCTGTAGCCGAGTTCTTAAAAGAAATATCATTGACACTAATTTTAACTCAAGAAATCATGGAGAATTTTCAAGACCATAACAGGGAAAACCCACCTAGGCATGACTACCAAGGGTCTATGGAAGGTGAATCAGTCCTTGTTAAAAATCATGTTAAAAGTTCTAAATTATGAGGTGTAACTGCCAAGCTTGCCCCTAAAAGAGACGGGCTGTACATTGTGAAAAAAAGAATTGGTCCTACTGTTTTTGAGATGTGGGATCCCCAGTATAATAGGTCAATAGGACACATTCATGTAGATGATCTTTGTCCTGATTCTGGGGAAACCCCAGAAAACCAGACTGATGCAGGAGTTTTCCAGGAAAAAACCAAATCTCAACCCAGAAGAAGAACGCGAGATTCAAAGCCCATAGTTAATGAAGAACATCTGGATTTGAGTTCTGACCCAAGTAATAAAAATGGTGCTAAAACTACCAAAATCAGGTAGTCGAGATCAATGGCTTAGGCAAGGGCAGCTGAAGAAATCCGCCAGGTATCTATTTATGAACCTGGATGATCTAACTTCAAAAGTGCAGGCTTGTAAACACCAAGTAACACCCCAAGCCTTTTACAACTTGCATGAATTATTAAAGTCATATGTTAAGACACAAATACCAGACTGCAGATTCCTGGGAGAATGTTCAGACATATCTTACTGTAAAACATTTCCAGGAGGTAGCACAATTAAATAAGGTGTACCCAGATCAAAACAATGCTTTAACAATTGCTAAAGCCTCAGATCTGGCTGTACAATATGGGATTCCGAAAGCCTATTTCCCTAAATATGTAGACCCAATAGACCCCATGATGTACAACAATCAAGAAATTCTCGGAGGAGAAGAAGAATTATTCACTGAATTTTTTTCTTCAAGTCAGCAATCTATCAAAACTGCATTTTATCCAAATTATAGCACCAGTTACAACCCCCAGGGTTTTTGCAGAGGTCAATAATAAGGAATGATGCCGAAAGGATTTTCATTTTCCTTTATTGAACTCCTTCTTACAGAAAGGGTTCAGTGCTGCTAGAATATTTTCTATGGACCCACAAGTAAAAGGGCATTGGGGTTACCATAATCATAAATTATCACCCAAACCCCTCCAAAAGAATGTTGAAAATGAAGAAGGCAACGAACATTCCAGAAAACAAAAAGACAGGATAAATTCCTTATGTGACCTAGGTCAGGGGTGGGGTCATCACGGGAATTCACGAATCCTAAAGTATGTTTTCCAGACATTAAATCATCTTATGTTTTTGGGACCTAATGTGACTTGCCCTAGACATCTCATCTATGTAACACCAAGGTCTGAAACCCTACTTGTGACCCTAGACCTTTGTATCCATTAGTTACTGGATCGTAAATGTCATCTGGAATGGTGTTTCCAGATGACATTTAACCCTGGTTGTAAAAATTTGTTTCCAGTATTTCTTACCCTTTTTGTTTATTTTCTTTTGGTGGTAACCAATTACACTTCGTGGGAAAATGTTATTTCCTGCAGTCACCGTATTCCTTGGGAGAAATGCTTCTTAAAAATTGCTCATGTTCACTTCGAATCTTGTTGTCTTCAACGGTGGAAGTTAAATCAGATCATTTCAAAAGGTACAATGTCCAATTACCAGTCAGTTCCACAGATTACTGCATTACAGCATGGTGCACCTATGTCCTTCGATTGGCCTGCGTGGAATCACGTTTTGGAGTCGGAAATCGTTTTGGCGTCGGAAATCTTTTTTTCGACTCCTGCTGATATTGCCAGAAATCCGGATTTATTCTTTGAGACATCTCAGGTTAAAACGCGACTTATTCACAGTTGTTTGGAATATTTAACGCGCAAAATTACTTAAAATGTCTTTGTAGTCTCACAAGGCCATCTTTCACATGTGCCAGGGACCACCATTGATCTCATCTCAGATGTCAATGTGTCACCAGCAGGGGGTGCACCAATTCCAAGTTTACAGGAGGTGGGAGAAAATAACATTCCACCTTTTTCAAATGACTTCTTCTGTAACAGTGGCCAATTAAGTCCTCTATTATCCTTGGGATTGTATGTATCAGTCCCTGTATAAGGGAATTCAAGAAATGCAACCTTTAATTCTTTTATTTCTTGTACCAAATTCAACTCCTAATCAAGAAGGTCCACTTCCAGTCTTCTCACCAGAAATTTCAACCCATGTGCATATCTCCTCCTACACTGCTTCTCCTCCAGAGAAGTGCCATAACCAGCTGAAAACAGGAATATCAAAACAGCTGTTTAAAGAAAAAATGTGTCAATCTACAATCCATTAATTCTGCTTTCCCGAAAATTGTTGGCCACAATTGCCGCAAGAAGGTTATATTTATTGTCGACTTCCTGACTTTCTAGGTCAGGAGTTTATCACTGATTGGAAAAGTTTACAAAAATGCGAATTCTACCAGTATCAAAACCTGTTGGGTAAATGTTCTAATGTTACCGTTATGACCTGATCTGCCAGCCAAGTCACTTCGATGGGTGCTTCCAGATCCCCTACTTTTGGCGGGTAGGGGCATTATGAGGTTTTACATCAGCAGAAATCCCGCCAAATCCAATTTTGCATCTTCATCCTGGAGAATTCAAAAGAATATCGTGGGCCTACCACCGCATTATTTTGCATCGCTCTCTGCCAAAAGGGGTAAGTTTGAAATTTTGCCCTGTCCTTCCATTAAAATAATCGTACAAAGTATTCCTTCAGAAATCCTCTTTCCGAGGGGGGGTATGGGATGGACAGGTTACAAACTGTATTACATAATTACCAGTTCTGTCATGGATTACTTCATTTTCTCATTTCAGATAATGGAGCTGTATGCCCAGGTGAATGGGGCCATCCCCACTTTTGGCCAGGCCCAAACACCCAGAGTAGAAGCAGAACTAGAAAGACTCCATGATTAAACATTGGTGGCAGGAACGTTGCATCACATATTGCAACCCTGTACGGGCAACAGATGTTGAAATCTTGCATCTACATGTCATTTTGTTTTTTATATATATTTGTATTGCTAAGCATTATGCAATATTTTCATTTATTCCCATTTATCACCAGTTGAGCAATCTTGTTTAAAACCAGTTGAGCAATCTTGTTGTTATAAAAAACCCTCAGCTCATGAAAAAAGATCTCACTTACTTTGTAACATTCATCAGTAGACCACAATCTATATTGTAGTGCTTTGCCAAATAAAATTACTGGTTTATAATTCTGTTGATTCTCTTGGTGTTGCATGCAGATTTATAACAAGTATTAGTTTCTGAACTAAAATGCGACATACTACAGTCCTTTACGGCATCAACAATAGGATTGGACCAGCTTTTACAAGCATCAAAGAAGAAAGAGCAGACAGATCACCAATATCTCAGGTTCGCAAACAATATGTTTTTATTCTCTCTTTAATTCTACATACCGGTAAGGTACAGTTATGTTCAGTTGTATTACGTACATAACAACTACCAATGGGATGTCACAAATTTTACAAAACCTGTGCCAATACATCCCTGTCCATCCAAATGGAGAACACATGGAAATGGTTGTTTTTGGAGATGGCTTTGAGGGAAACCTCAAAAGAAACCCTTGCAACTAGCTTCCAAGTGATGAATAAACATGATGAAACAATGCCTGGTGTTGGACACTGGCATTGCCACATCTTAAATCTTCAGGATGATGTCAAAACCTTCATGAAGAACGTAGCATTTACACATGGAGCTAGTACAATCGCTTTCATGAGAAGTCAATTTGGCCATACTCAAGCAACACTAGACATGAAGAAGACCTTTAAGCCAACAAATAAGTTGTTTAGGTTTGCTTGGCACAGCTGTCACTGCTTTGGGATGTCAGTTACTTGATTTTGCAGATCCCAATGATATTCCAGAAAATTTAGATGGTAAATCTGAAGCCGAGTTAAATAATGCGCTGGATAACACTGCAAAAAAAATAATGGCGTTTGAATGGCACAATGTTCAGTAATGCATTTTTCAAAAAAATACTGCTTTTGCAAGTTAACATACAAAGAAAGTAAGGATCTTGACTGGATTGGGTGCGATAGTAGAGAATGTAGAGGTCACGTTTGGTACCACAAGGAATGTCTAATTTTACATGGTTATAAGAAAAATGACTTTAAAAAAGTGTTGTACTGTACACCAGAATGCAGAAATGAAAATGTTGACCTGGCACTCAGATATTCGAAAGCATTCATTTATGTAGGGCTGCAACATAAAGGCTTTCATGATGCTATCAGAGAATATGATGGACCTAGAATGCTTGCCCACAACAAACTGCATCTAATACAGTATCTTAACAAGCACCACACCAATTATTTTCAAATCACCTGCTTGATTTTGGTTCAAACATATTGGTCATGATTTGTTGTGGAATAGTACAGTCAATGTCACCGGAAAACCTGGACAAAACATCGCAATGGACCTATGGAACGAATTCCTAAATAAGGTCATGAAAGAGTTCCTAGGAAGTGCACCTGGAATTCTTAATGTTAAGGAAATTGATCTCAGAAGCAAGGCTGTAGGTCTTCTGAACACTATGTCACAAGAAATCACTCAACAAATGTGTGAAGAGAATGTCAATAAAAATACATCAAAAGATCAAAGAAAATGGATGGAGGATGTGCCCAAATGTGCCAAGATTATTTTTTGAAAACAAATTACTTATTCACATGGGAGAACGTAATCATCCTGGATTTGAAAATTTTAATATTGATTATCATTATGTTGAGAATTTAGTCCAATTCCACACCAAGCTACATCAGCAACTGGAGAGTATTGTGACCTTCACAAAGAAGTTTCAAACAGCATTTGCACTGTACAGCATGGCAATCAATAATGGATATAGTCATACGTGAAACTTAATTTAAGAAAAAACACTGCAATTCTAGTGCAAATATGGTCAAATGGCAAGACTATATAAAGAATTTTTTTAAAAATTATTTATCTAATAGAAAGAGATAAACCAAACACTTTGTACTTATTTTTCTAAGTTTACAATTAAAATATTGCAACATTAGTAGTATACAAATAGTCATTTCTACGGCAAAACCTTGAAAACAGTCATTTCTATGGCAAAACCTTGAAAACATAGTCATTTCTACGGCAGTCATTAATATGCGATAAGCATGTACCCACTCCCCTCAACCGCCGCCGCCTTACCCCATTTTTATGATTAAAACTGTATCGACCAAGGTTTACAGCGTATATATTTTCTTATCTGGAATGTAAAACACTATTTTTTTAAATCATATATATATATATATACAAGGTTTTATTTACAAGGATTTTTTGTCGGTACATAATTTTACATGCTGGGTATTTCCTTCTGTATGTATATATACATATTTTCTTGAAATAAAATTGCTTTTTTGTGTAAATTTAAATAAGATAGTCATTTATGCTCGTTATAACCAAGGTTTTTGTTTGTACATTTACTTTGCCT